>CAUYPK010011784.1:0-42659 GCA_963574355.1 Loris lydekkerianus | reverse complement strand
CACCCTTCCTTCTCTCTGTCTCTTGACTCCTCATCTGAGTCTCTGGTATAATTGGAGGAGTCACCAGGTTGCCTGTACAGAGCCTGCTGCCGCCTAAGGACTGAGGTAAGAACAAGTTAGAATTTTTTTTTTTTTTTTTTTTTTTGAAGTTAGGAGGTCTTTTTTTTTTTTTTTTTTGCAGATAGGGAGCACCTTTTTTTGAAGTTAGAAGAGCCTTTTTTTTTTTAAGTTGGTTAGTTGGTTGGGGATAGTTTCTAGGGGGGTTGCATCACAGTGATAACGCAAATAGTCAGTGCTCAGAGGTAATGCAAATAGTCAGTGCCCAGTGATTATGATAATTGTAAGTGCTCAGTATTAATGCAAATTGTTAGCACTCAGTATTAATGCAAATTGTCAGCAGTCAGTGTTATTGCAAGTGGTCAGTGGTCAGTGTTAAGGCAAATGGTCAGTGCTCAGTGTTATCCCATGGGGGCCCCAAACTGGTAATCTGCTTAGGGCCCCATGGGAACTTAATCCAGCTCTGCAGACAGCTGAGGAGTAGGAAACCCAATTTAATTGCCAGTAAGTGCATTTATATTCTGATTGCTATTCAGTTGTGTATGATGTTGTATGTTGTGTGCTGTGTAAGTCCCGGTTCACACTATTGCAATCTCTGTTGTATGGCTGAACTCACATTAGATTCAGAAGAAAAAAGGCATACATGCCTTCTTTTTTCCTGCAGTGGAATATGATTGCATGGGTCTTCTCACCCATGTGATCAGATTCCTGTGCGAGTTCACAGATCACAGTGCAGTTCACACAGGGTAGTGTGAACTGGAAAGCTGGTGGAGGAACTGGCTCTGTAATCGTGCCTGTTCCTGCACAACACCAGTGTGAGCTTGAGGTAAAAGCAGAGTTCCACCATATGGGCACTGGCAAGGCTGAAATGACGTGGCCTAGCAAGGCTGCATTGATGGACACTGATCAGACTGCATTGATGGGGAATGCAGTCTATATGTCTCTGTGTGGGCAAAGTTATTGTTGGTATATTGTTTTTGGAGAGATATATATATATATATATATATATATATATATATATATATATGTATTTTACTGATAACAATTTGGAATCCCTAGGAAACAATGATATCAAGAAAGAGAAAAATTGAGTCGGATGTGGGATATTCAAAGAATAGTGGACTTATGACTACTTTTTCATGCAGTACAAGGAAAGAGCTGTCTGTTTGATATGCCAGAGTATAGCATCTGTGTTCAAAGAATACAATTTTTGTCAACATTATCAAACTCAACATACAGATAAATATGATAATTTGGTGGCAGAAGTGAGAAAAGATAAAATATTAAAACTGAAATATACATTGACAACTCAGCAAAATACTTTTGTGAAGCAGAAACAGCTAAATATTTCATCACTGTGAGCAAATTTTCAAGTTGCCAAGATAATAGTGTACACTGGCAGACCATTTGTGGAGGGAGAATTTGTTAAAGAATGCTTTCTTTCTGTTGCCAAAGAGATGTGTCCAAAGAATGCCAATTTATTTAGTATAGTGAGTCTTTCAGGACCCTCAATTACATGAAGGATTGAATAAATAGGAGACAATTTGCATCAACATTTGCAAAACTCCGCAAAAATACTTTCCTATTTTTCTTTGGCACTTGATGAAAGTAATGATGTTCATGATTCTGCACAACTTCTAATTTTTATTTGTGGTACAAATTTGTGGTACAAATGACTATTTCAAAGTCACAGAAGAGCTTGCTGCACTGCAAAGCATCAAAGGAACAACTACAGAAGAGGATATTCATGAAAAGGTTTGCCAAACTGTGAATAGTTTGGAGCTGGCCAGAGCAAAACTAGCCAGTGTGACAACTGATGGTGCTCCTAGCATGGGGGGGTTAAGAAATGAGTAATTTATCGCATTGATCAAGAGATGGACAAACATAACCATGCTCATCCAATAGCCATACACTGCCTCATTCACCAGCAAGCGCTGTGTAGTAAATCACTGAAGTGGAACTCTGTTATGAAAACTGTTGTGTTAACTTCATTAGAGGTAATACACTAAACCACAGAAAATTTCAGGAATTTCTGTCTGAGCTAAATGTTGCCTGTGAAGATGTTCTGTATCACACAGAAGTCCATTGGCTGAGTCGAGGGAAAATTTTGAAACATTTGTATGACCTACTTCCACAGACTGCAGCCTTTCTGCTTTCAAAAAACAAGTACCAGAGCTCAATGATGCAGAATGGAAATGGCACCTTGCCTTTCTGATAGATGTAACAGAGCTACTCAACAATTTCAATGTGCAACTTCAAGGAAAGGAAAAGCTCATCTGTGATATGCAATCACATGTGAAAGAATTTGAAGTAAAATTAGGCCTCCACATCAAACAAGTGAAAGAGGAAAATTTCTGCCATCTCCCCACAACTCAAAATCTGTTAGCAGAAAATCCATTGGTTTCATTCCCAAATAAAACATGTGTAGATTCACTGGAAAAGTTGCAAAAGGAATTCCAATTTAGATTTAAAGAGCTCCATCTCCATGAACAGGACATACAGTTTTCTGTAACGTATTTTCTATTGACATTGAAAATGTGGATATGATTTACCAAATGGAGCTGGATGCACTGCAGAATTGTGACTTTCTGAAAGATGCATTCAAGTCAAGCAGCCTTCCTAATTTCTATTCATCTCTCCCCTCTGAGACATATTCTAATCTCAGGAACTGTGCACTTAAAATGGCAACCATCTTTGGTAGCACTTATGTCTGTGAACAAACTTTTTCCAGAATGAAACATCCAAAATCTCCAACCAGATCTAGACTAACTGATGCACACTTGCATCACTTGTGACAACTAGCAGTGACAAATATGGAACTGAACATTAACCATCTCATTAGCCAAAAGCAGGCCCATAGTTTCCATTAAAATACTGGTAAGTTTGTTGATTTAACTTTACTTGTTCTTTATTTTACATATTGTATTTGTTCCCATTTTGTTTTCTTACTTCAAAATAAGATGTGTGCATAGGAATTTGTTCATAGTTTTTTGTTTTGTTTTGTTTTAACTATAGTCCTGCCCTCCAATGATCTGAGGGACAATGAACTGGCCACCTGTTTAAAAAGTTTGAGGACCCCTGCTCTATAACATCACCCACACACGAGAGGACAGCAACAAATGTGTGAACATATCTGAGTCACAGCCCATAACCAATGATTACTGAATGGTTAGTGCAGAAAAGAATGATGATCAAATACATTAGCTACACTTCTATTGATTTGAGGTCAATCATTTATTGTTAGAAGCACAGCCAGCCTTATCCAAAGCCATTAGTGTCCATTAGAAAATTAAAATGTGTGTGTATTTTGACACTTCTGTTCTATTTAACATCAAGATGCACTTAGATTATATTTCTACATTTAATTTCAAACATTTAGAAGACTGAACTTTTTTTACAATAGCATCTAAACAAACTCCAAATTCATTAACTTGCAGAATGTTCCTCTTATCCTTACATTATAAAACTATTTAAGTTTCTTCTGCATATAAATCTCAGCCACATCTTTATCAATTATGTTTTGTGAATTCTGGCTTAATAGTAAACTGAATCAACCAGTAATCAAAGATTTTGCAAGTGAATAAAATTTTCCAATCCTGGAATATAAAACAAAGTACCTTTTGTGGAGAAGAGCTTGCATTTCTTCTATATCTTTGTTAAGTGTTCAGGTAACATTTTTGGCACTCCGCGTAACTTATATAACCAAACACAATTTATGGCCTTTATTCATATATCTTCACAAGCAAAACATACAAAAATAACTATTGGAGGATATATTTTGAATGCATTCATTATCCTCTATATAGTCTCTGTCACCTCAGTATACACACTCTCCCATGCTCGTGCTCTCTCTCTCACACACACACACACACACACACACACATAAATACATAAAAGGTCTAAAAAGTTCATGAACTCATCCTTAAAAAGTTCTCCATAACTCATTGTTGAATATTAGTCACTACAGTCACCTTCCAAGTACTCTCCCTGGGAAGCTATGCATGGATGCCAGTTCCTGGTCTACACTTCAAGACAATTTTGGAGCACTTTTACTGGAATGGCCATCAGAGCTGTGGTTATACTACTTTTGATGTCCTGAATGTCACAAAAATGTCTTCCTTTCAGCCTCATGCAGTGGCTCATGCCTCTAATCTTACCACTCTTGGAGGCCAAGGTGGGAGAATCTCTTGAGATCAGGAATTCAAGAAAATAGCCTGAGCAAGTGCAAGACTCCATCTCTACTAAAAATAGAAAATTTAGCCAGGCATTGTGGTGGGTGCCTGTAGTACCAGCTAATTGTGAAGCTAAAGCAGGAGCATGGCTTGAACCCAGGATTTTGAAGTTTCTGTGAGCTAGGCTGATGCCAGCTAGAGTGATGGCACTTTAGCCCAGGCAACAGAGTATAACTTATCTTGAAAATAAAAAAAGTCTTCCTTTCAATATTTCCTATGTCTTCAGGTAAATAAAAAAGTCATCAGTGCAGATCAGGTAAGTAGGGAGGGTATTCCAATACAGTTATTTGTTTACTGACTAAAAACTGCCTCACAGACAGTGCCATGTGAGCTGGTGCATTGTTGTGATGAAAGAACCATGAGTTGCTGGTGAAAACTTCAGGGTTTTTTCTTCTAACATTTTTTTTCCCTGCAGCCTTTCAACACTTCCTAATAGTAAACTTGGTTAACTGTTCCTTGATATCAAAAATGGTTAGTACATCGTTTTGACTCCTTATTTGTACTGACAGGATATTTTTGATTTTAGAAAATTGGTTGATTTGCATTATGTACTTTGATGCTTTGTTTCAGGGTCATATTTGTATGCCATGTTGTATTACTGGTAATAACCTGGCAAAAATATTGTCTTGCCTCTCCAAAAGGTCTTGACAAATTTTCTCTCTTTTGCTTTTGTTCATTGGTGAGCTCCTTTAGGACCAGTTATATACACACCTCTCTCATGACAAGATTTTCAGTTAAGAATTTTCTAAATGTTTCTCTGTCAATGTCTACTTTATCTGCTGTGCTTCTCACTGTCAGCTGATGATTTTGACATACAATTCAATGGATTTTTGCAGTGTTTTGTCAGTTCTGCTTGTTTACTGGTCACCTCAGTGAGCTCTCCTCATCAGTGATGCTTTTTCTCTCCTCAGAAAAATATTTAATCTATTTGTACACTGCTGTTTTCTTAATGGCACTATTCCCATAAACTTGGATTAACATGTCCCTGATTTCACTTCCACACCTTCCAAGTTTAACAACAAATTTAATGTTTGATCATTGCTCTAATTCAAGGTCCAACATCACACATGTCACACAAACTATAGTAATGAATGCCACTAAGCAAGACATTGTCACATGTTGACATAAATGCAGATGTGAGACACAGATATTCAAAAGTTGTGAAACCTTCCTGAGTTGTTTGTACAGTGCTGCCAACATAAGTGCACAGTGGCAAGTTCACAAACTTAATTGTCAGATCTTGTATATACTGTGGTTGCATATATATATGAAAAGAAGTAAATATCTTCATAGAAGTAGGCACAGGTCAAAGGTTCAGTAAGTCATTGAAATCTTGGTAAGCAAAGATGCTCAACCCTCAAATTATTTGTACTTTTCTTCACCAGCTCCAACAATGAAGTTATTTGCATATCTTTTGAGAGTGACATTTCTTATCTCTTTTTATTACCATTTTGAAAATTCTGTGTAAGTGTATTTCAGACTAATTGGATTCTGACTTGTATGAAGCACAAAGAACCATGAGGCAGTGAGGCTGTGCTGTAGGTTGAAATCGACCACCACCCCAGAATCCAGTCTGCTTCATCCTTCATCAGTCTGCTACCAACAGGGCCCTTATTGTTTTACAAATAAAAATTGTACATGAATGTTCTTAGAAGACAGAAATTCTAGAAAGATCTCTAAGAGATTCTCTTCTGTCAAAATAGATGTTTATTTGTTTATTTGCAAAAAGTATATAAGCATGATAAAAGAGAAAAGAAAAATTAATGAATGTGGAGATTTCTCCTTCATTCTGCACTTTCCTTCTGTCTTTATCCTGTCAGCATAGTGTACATCAAACTAGAGCCCTATATTGTAACTCTTCTTTCTTGCTTTTCCTTCCACTCATGAATCTTTCAGCATTTATCTGTCTGCTCATTTTACTACAATGGATCCTTTGATAGATTCCTTTGATAGATTCCAACCTAGACCTCTAACCTAATGGCATATGTGGTATCTTCTCCTATTTTCAGCTTTACCTAAAGCTCGTTTCATGTTCACAGCATCTTTATGTTTGGATATCTGTCTTCCAATATCTTATTTTCAAAGTAATAACAGTTCTATATTTATGCAGATGATTTTTTTAAGTGCATATCACAATTTCTGTAGCCCACTCAGCAAAGTTTCCTCAGGTTTTCCTCTCATCATAACATCCTTTTTTTTTTTTTTGCCTATTTTCCTTTAGCTGAGAAAGGTTACAGACAACAAAAAGAAATCCCAGATGTATTTGTGTAACAGAGGACAATTAGAGGGAGGATCCACTGGAAAAATGAAAGTCTTTCTGGCCACCTTCAAGCCATTCAGTTTTCTTAGCTGTGGCTTCCTTTTTACTACCTCTGATAAGTTCAGTTAGTAAGAGAGCCACCTAAAATATAAAACTCAGCATAGATTGCAAAATAGTTACTTAAAATCTAATTCTTTTAAATACAACAGCAAAGCAAACATCAGTCAAATGCTACAGGACCAGTAAGGCTCAAGATAATGAAAGAATGTCATTCTTCATACATTCATGTTAAATTCTAGGCCTTCAATGAAGTGAAATTTCTGCAACATACAAGAGTGTACAGCCTATAGAGACCCAAGAAAGGAAGTAGCTCTTGGAGAGGTGACTTTTGTGAGTATCAGCATATTCACTGATAGAAAAACACAGCAATGTAACATTAGCCAGGAGTTTCTATTGGGAAAGTAGCAAGTGGTGGGCACCGTGGTAAGAATTCACATTTGTTACCCTTCTCAACAACCTAATGGTATTAGTACAGTTATTATCCCCAATTTATAAGTGAGGCAATTGAAGTTGATAGACTTTAAATTGTATACTTAAAGTGAACACAAGTTCTCAAACCTAAATTTAAATGTAGTTGGTCAGACTCTTCACCAGTATACACACAGTAGAAGCTTTGGATTTTATAGCAATTTTCAACTGCACCTAGTTAAGGGGGAAGTAAAGTGAGAGAGAGAGAGAGAGAATATGCCCTGACTGGCCAATAAGTGGTGGGCACTGCCTTCTGTTGCTATTCTGTGCAGGTGTCCTTCTCTGGAAGAACAGGGCATGAGAGACCCGACTCTGTCATTCCTGTCCTCAGACTCCATTCTTCACTGTCTCTCACAGCAGGATCTTGTGTGCCACCTGGAAGTCTTCCAGCATATAAAACTCCAGACACCAGACTTCCACACAGCACAGTCCTACAGGCAAGCCAACCTCTTCATCAGATGCTCCCTCATGGGAAGATCCGTTGGGCCCATCCCTAGAAAAGAATTTAACCTAGGATCATCGGGAGATGGTACTTCTGTCTCCACAGTGATGCCTTCTTAAGTGATTTTGAAAAGCAACATAACCTTGACTCCTGTACCACCTTTAAAATGTAATGCCATCAAGAGGTGCAGCTCCTCTGCTTCCCTCATTCTCCACACACCTCATGCTCTCTCAGAAACCCTGACTCATCTTGGGTGCCTTTATTTTGCTCCAATCATTCATATTTCAGCCCTCTGTATTTCTAGGTAGTACCAAATAATGTACAACTATTTTTTAATTTCTTAGAAAAATTTAAAAGTGCTTCCTCGGGAAAAGGTGTTATTTTCAAGACAAGGTTCATTGTAATAATCATTTTGAGTGGTCAGGTAAAATCTCTTTATGTGACCTAGGACAATCTTTTTCGTGGTAGAAAAATAAGTGAACAGATTTCCAAATGAAGATAAGATGATAAAGACAGAGGCAAAGTGAGGGATCCAACATAAAGAATTGGCCATGAATATGGATTTATGCAAATACAAACGAACCCATGTCCACTTTTTCACTTCTATATTCCTAATAGCTTTGTGCAAGGAAGAAAGTAAAACTTTTAGTAAAGAAATGTGTTTGAATTCCTGCTCTGTCTCATGGTATCTGTGCATCTATTTTAGGTATGTGAACCCCTCTCCAAACACATGTAGAAAGTTTATTGTAATAGCTATTTCTAAGGCTTATTGGGAAAACCAATATGAAGTTCCTGGAGTGGAGATAGCCCATCAAAAGTCACTTCCTCCACAACTCTGTCCCCACATTATTTCAAGAAATAAATAATAAGGCCACAAAGGCAGGTAATCAACATGGGACTGTCCAGGAATCCATTCCTGTAACGATGGTGAAGATGCTCCCTCATTCATAGTCATGAATGCACAGAGTTCTTTTCTCACAGTCGGTCTCTATTTCCATAACTTCATTGTTTTCTCTCTCCCTCTGGTTTTCTCGCAATACTTTTGTAGTTTGTTGTCTGCATGACAATATCTTGCTCTGAATCAGAGAGTGTATAGAAAACAATGAGTGTAACTGTGTCACGGTGCTCACTTGTCTTAGGTCCGAATAATGTACAGCTCTATCTAAAATGAGTGCGTCACCAAAATAATCACCCATTTCTTATAAACACCTGTTCCCACTTCCCTGAAATAACATTCCTCAATTTTACAACACCTCTTATTTTATTTAGCTCCAAAATGACCTTCTCCCTGGTACTGTGTTTTGTTTGTCGGTTTGGTTTGGCTCTTTTTGTTTGTTTTCCTTCTGTATCTTACTTGCCTTCAAGAGACAATAAATTTATTTTTTTAATGAAAAAGACAAAGTAAGTTCAGTTAAGCCACTTCAATTTGGTGTTTATATATCAGTATCTTAAGTTTTAAAATGCTGCCACTGTGTTCGTCTCCAGGGACAAATGGAACTCTGAATGACTGGCTCTAAAGCTTACAGGACAAAATGCCTAAACCCCATGTATAAAGGATGGAGATTGCCAAAAAATGCAAAGATACAGATGAACTATGTATCATCTCAGTTTGTTTAGAAATTTTATTTATGACATATGTACTTTCTTAACTAAGTTTTAGTCCCTCTCATATAACTTAACTTCTGATCCTGAGAGCATTTCATTGTACTAAAGAGGGCTACATGGGACCTAAAAGGTGGCAGAGGGAACTAGCCTGATTGTAACAATTTGCTATGGCATGAAGGTCAGTTTAACAGTCAAGTTTTGTGTATTTACTTTACACCAAGACCTAATGCTTTCTTAGTGTTGAATTCCTGTGTGGCCAGCCCTTGCTGTAACTCTACTCAGGACAGATTGCCACATACCAACTAAAAATCGGATTTCTAGCTTGGTCTTAGAAAACTGGGGACAGAGATTTCTTTTCCCCCTTTGACTATACCTCTAATCTATGTTCAACCGCTTATGGGATGCCTTTTTAAATATTTCATAATGATAGGTCACACACATAAGGAAAATTATACTTAAAATCAACAAATTGTACCAATTGATCTATCAAAATTAAAAAAAAAAAAGATCACTCTCTGTGCCTTGCACCAATACCTCCACTCCCCCAAAATCAGTTCCAAGAAACAACCACTTTTTTTTTTTTTCCTTTATTCATCCACATCCTTATTTAAAATTGAATTTCTTCTTCCAGATACTCAATACAGTTCTCAGGTCAAGAACGTAAATGTGCTTGATGCCACAAAGTCTGATGAATATCAATTCTAAGTTAAGCCACTGAATGGGAAGACCAAAAACTGACAGAGACAGAGGAGTGTCTGAAACAAACAGCAGGCATGGTGTCATTCCTTTCCTTTTTGGAAGTCATACTGGGATCCAGCATGAGGGAAAAAAAACAGGAAAATTTTTTTTCATAAGACCTTTTCTCAATCTTCATTCTACCCCCATTCTTGACTGCATCCGTCCTCCAGATATTTTTTCTATTCCTTTTCTTTTTTCACTTATTTTTTCCTTCTTAATCATCAGATGAAGGCTTGGACAGATAAACAAGAGCAACTGCATTACAACAGCCATGTTGTTTGGTAAGCACATGGTCTTTAGACTCCAGAAATGGTGCGAATCCTAACTCTACTGTACAAGTGACCTTGGGGAATTTATAAGCTTGTTATACAACCTCTAAAATAATAACACTTATTACCTATATTTCAGGATTGCTGTGAAAAGAATGGACAATATAAAAATTGCCCAGAATATAATAGGTATGAAATAAATATTTTTAAATTTCCTGTAATGAAACACTGGCTGAAGAGAAACCAATAAAAGCTTGTCATTAGAAAGTAGCAGCACATTCTGGTCATTGCAAACATATCAGCCTTCAGTACACTCTGTTTCCCTATCAATGCTGGCATTGATTTGCGACTTTATCAACAAAATCAATCTTTCTATTGATTGATTAGTATTATTTTGGGTTGTGCTACTATCTCCTAAAAACAGAATAAGAAATTAATTTGTTACTGTGGCAGACACTGAGACATTTGCATTGAAGATGCTTTTAGATAAGAGGTAAAGTGTGAAAGGGTTATGACATCAGATGGTCACTCCATAAAGATAAGCAACATGACTCCGGCATTTGCTAACTATGAAACTTTAGGAATGTTACTTAATCTCTTTAAAGCTCATTTGCAAAATAGGAATAATAGGATAGCCCCTCACGTTATAGGATTTTTGTATAAATTAAATGAAAAAAATATATATGCAAAGAAATTACTGTAATACATTTGGTAAACCCTCATTTTTCCATGAAGGTTATGGTGATAGCAAAGATGACCATGATGAAAATTATGTCATGAAATATCAAGAAATATTAAGTTATCAAGAAGGCTTAGAGAAAGTCTTTAGGCAGGATCTTGCACAGTTGATTTTTAATTAGGGAGCTTACTTTTTCATTGCTGTGAGAAGTAATGAGATCATCAATAGTGATATATATAGTGACTTTACTTCTCCACTAAAGAATAATTGGATCTGTCACCTGTTAATTATAACATTTGTTAAATATTTTGGAAGGTCATTGGGGGTAAACCACTGAGAGAAAGACCTACTACATTTCTTTGGCATATTTCTGTGAATTGCAGATGGTGATCACCTCTGCATAAAATTAGTCATTTGCAACTTCAAATAGTGCCTTGCCTCCCCTGAGACTCCACATAAAATGAATTGGAGGAAAATGACAACTGTAAAGGACAAAGGAGATGAATGTTTGAGGTAGCTTTAAAAAAAAAAAAGTTAATCTTCATATTGTGCACAGGAGACACTATCAAATCAGGCTATTAAAGTAGATAAATATAAAGCTTTTTTCTGTTCACCTTTCAGCTCCCATACGTCCCTTCATGATGCCATGTAGTACAGATAGCATGAACAGAGTTACCTACTCTCAGGGCACAGGTTCTTCAGGAACATGATAGTACTAACCGTGTCCCTGCTGACAGAGAAATCACAGCCCAGGGACAATCGTGCAGCAGCGGTATTTTCAGAGCTGCCAAATAACAACTAACTCCTCAAACCACTTGAGATGGACATTCACAAAACCTTCCAAAGCCCTGATGTGTGCCCTAGACCTTGTCTATTGGGTAGAAGAACAAGGGCTTCAAGGATTGAGATGTACCTAGCCTGTCTCCATAGTTTTGAATACCAGCACATAATAAATGAGCAAAAACACACAAATAATATTTGGAAAACAGGATGACAAATGGTGGCATATTTTAAATGTTTGCATTTTAAAATGTAGTGCTTTAATTTGAATGAAAAAAGGGTATTCACAAGATAATTATAGGATGAATTAAAACACCTTATAATGCAAGATAGATAGTGAAATGATTTGTTTATCATCTTTGGAGAACTAACTGTTGAAATCATTTGCCCGTTTTTAAATTGAATTATTTGTATTTTTACTACTGAGTCATAAGTGTTGCTTATATGGTATGGATACAAGTGCCCTAACAGATATATAAGTTATAAATATTTCTTCCCACTTTACATATTCAGCCCCTCAATGGCATCTATGGAACACAACAGTAAATAATGTTGATAAAGTTCAATTGCTCTATTTTTTATCATTTATGTTTTTGTGCCTTCTCTTAGAAAACATCACATAATCCAAAGTACAGAAGACTTACCACCATGATTTCTTTTAAAAGTTTTGCAGTTTTAACACTTACTTTTAGCTATATGATTTTTTTTTTCTTACATAAATTTTGTATATCGTTTGAGTTAGGGTATAAATTCATTATTTCATTTATGAATATCCTAATTGCCTCAGCACAATTTGCTAAAATAGTCTTTGTATTCTTGTTGAATATCATGTGACATAATTTAAGGGTTTATTTCTGGACTCTTAATTATAGTCCACAATTTACATGTCAAACTTTCTATCAGCAGTACTCTTGTCTTTATTACTGTAGCTAGGTAATAAGTTTAAAATTAGGAAGTGGAAATAATCTAACTTTTTATTTCTTTTTAAAAATTGTTTTTGGCCAGGGGAAGTGGCTCATACCTGTAATCCCAGCACTCTGGGAGGCAGAGAAGGGTGAATTATTTGAACTCAGGTGTTCAAAACCAGCCTGAGCAAGAATAAGACACTATCTCTACTAAAAATAGAAAGAACTAACTGGGCATTGTGGTGGGCACCTGTTGTTCCAAGTATCTGGGAGGCTGAGGCACGGGGATCACTAGACTTCAGGAGTCTGAGGTTGCTGACTACATGGCACTCTAGCTTGTGGGAACAGAGTGAGATTCTGTCTGAAAAAAGAAATTTTTTTTTTTATTTTTCTGGATCCCTAATATTTTCACATGAATTTTAGAATCATGAATTTTAGAATCAGCTCATCAGACCTGTCCCTGGAGAAGCACAGGCATTGGATTTATATCAAAGACTAAATCAAATGTCTTAAATATTCTTAGAAGTCTGATAAAAACATGGTCAAAAAGCAAAAGGAAACCAGGAGAACAATATATGAATAAACAAAACTTAACAATAAAAAGGTGAAAATGATAAAAAAAAAAAAAAAAACAAGGAGCCAAACAAAAATTCTGGAGGGAGGCAAACGTACAATAATTGACAAGGAAAAACTAATTAAAAGATTTTAATACTATGTTTAATTAGGCAGAAAAAAGAGTCAGTAGAGCTAACTTAAAACTCCATCAACTGAAATTATCCAATCTGAGGACAGAAAAAAAAAAAAAAATGAAGAAAAAAGAACACAGCTCAAAAAAAATCTATGGGATAACATCCATCTATATGCAACATGCACAGAATGAGAATTCCAGAGGGAGTGAACAGAGAGAAAGGAGCAGAAAGAGTACTTTTTTAAAAAGTGGCCTAAACTTTCCAAAATTTGATAAAATGCTTAGATCTATACGTTCAAGATTAACACATTTGAAGAAGGATAAACATAGAGATCTACACCAGGTCACATTACAATCAAAGTATTGAAAAGCAAAAAGTAGCTTGAAAATGATGACTCACCAAATACAGGGGTTCTCAATGAAGTAACAGAAAAATTTTTATCAGAAACCATGGAAACCCAAAGGAAGTAATTAAAGAATTTTTTTTTTTTAGTTTCAACCAAGAAATATATATAAACCAAAACTACTCTTCTATAATGGAGAAGAAATTATGACATTACCAGACAAACAGAAGCTGAGAAAGTTTGATGCTAATAAATTTACCCTATAAGAAATGGTAAAGGTAATCTTTTAGGCTGAAATGCAGGACACTATATAGTAACTGGTCACACATGAACATAAAAAATTCCAGGAAGGGTAACTCAAAATATAAACATAAAACCCAGTATTATTGTAATTTGGTCTGTAATTTCTCTTATCGTTCGCTTCGAATCCTCTTATCATTGATTCAAAAGATGAAGAGATAAAACCATGATTATAAATCTGCATTAATCAGGAAATTAATGTACAAAGGTATAATTTGTGCAAATAGCAACATAAGCAAGGGAACTACATGTACAGAAGCAAAGAGTGTATATGCTACTGAACCTCAGTTGGTAAATATTCAACCCAGAATGTTATACGTTTTAGATATTAACTACAATTCACATGGTAATCACTAAAACAAAATCTAAAAATATGCACAAAAAGTTAAAACGGAATCAAAAAAGTACACTATAAAAATCAATTAAATAAAAATAAAGGCAGTAATGGAGAAAATGAGGGACAGAAAAGGTATTAAGATATATAGAAAACAAATAGCAAAATTACATAAAATACTTCCTTATCAGTAACTATTTTAAATGTTACTGGTTAAAACTTCAATCAAGGCAAAGATTGCAGAAAGAGTTCTTGAAAATTATTCAGCCGTATGCTATGTATAAAGGCTCATATTAGATCCAAATGAAGAAGGAGAACAAAAACGCTCCCACACAAGACAACTGAGGTGCCTACACTAATATCACAGAACACAGACTTTACATCAAAAATTGTTTTAAGATTTCAAAAAACATTACATTTTTATAAAAGAGTTGAGTCTTCAAGAATATATAATAAGACATAGGAGCATATATAGCTTCTGACAATTAAGTTTGCAAACTCATCCTAGAAAAAGTGCTATATACTTCATTTCTGAATATCACTATAGTCATCTTCAAAGTACTCCCCTTGGGAAACTATGCACTAACACCAGCACCTAGTTCACCCTTTAAAGCAATTTTGGAACTCTTTATGTGGAATAGCCATCAAAACTGTCATATTATTATCCAAACTTCAACAAAATATCTTTCTTTTAATATTTTATTTATAATTGAGTAAAGAAAAAAGTCATTGGGGGCCATATCAGATAAGGAGGTGAGAAGAGAGGGTGTTCCAATAGAGTTATTTGTTTACTGGCTAAAAACTGCTTCCTTGGCAGTGCCATGTAAACTGGTGCATTCTCATGATGCAAGAGCCAGGAGTTAAAGGCTAAGATTTTTAGGTAACATTTTCCTGTTTCTCTGTCAATGTTTACTTTGTCTGCTATGCTTCTCATAGTAAGCCAATGATTTTGACACATAATTCAATCAATTTTTGCAATGTTTTTGTCAGTTCTGCTCGTTATTGGCCAGCCTGACCTCTCTTCAGCACTTAGGCTTCCTCTACCTTCAGAAAAACATTTAATCCATTTGTACACTGCTGTTTTCTTCACAGCATTCACTTCTACTGTTACCAATATTAAGAAATTTATAAATGTTTGATGGTTGCTCTAATTCAAGCTCCCACATTCTCATAATGGTACACAAAAACACACAACAACAATAATGAGTGCCACTTAGCAAGACACCATCATATGTCAACACACACACAACTGTGAGACTCTGATATACCAAATTTATAAAAACTTACAGGGTTTTTTGTACAGTGCTGCCAATGTAAGCACATGGTGGAAAGTTGGTGAAATTCATTGTCAGATCTTGTATGCCCCAAGCATAGAGACCCAAATATACATATTAAACATTAGCAACATTAAAAAGAGAAAGAGAAAGGTTTGCAGTAACAAGTGAGGATTCCAATATGCCACTTTCAAACATAAATAGAATCACTAAGAACAAGATCAATGAGGACATAGAACTGAAAAACTTTGAAACAATTTCAGCTAATAGATATCCATAGAACATTCCACCCAACAACAGCAGAATAAACGTCCTTCTCAAACACTCATGGCATGTTCTCCACAAAAGCCCATGTATAAGACCACAAGCCAATTCTCAGTAAACCTTTAAAAAACTAAAATTACACAAAATAATTTTCCTGATTGGAATGAAATAAAGCTAAGCATTAATAACAAAATAATTAAAAAATAGGTGAAAATTAAATAGCTCAATCCTCAATAACAAGCAAGTCAAAAAAGAAATCATAGGGAAAATTAGCAACAACCTGGAGCTGAATGAAAACAAATCAAAATATGCTAGAACTTAGGAGATTCAGTAAAAGCAGTGCTAACAGGGAAAGCTATAGCTGTAACTGCATAACATTATAAAAGAAAAATATCTCAAATCTATAACCTAACATCAAATTTTAAGGAACTAGTTAAGAGGAAATAAAAATAAATACAAAGTCAGGAGAAGAAAAGAAGGATAAAGACTAGAGAAGAAATTAATGGAACAAAATGGAAAACAATGGGGAGCATCAATGAAATAAAAGATGGTGCTTTAGAAAGATTAGTAATGTGGGCAAAACTTCAGCTAGACTGATGAAGAAAAAGAGAGAAAGGATATAAATAACTAAATCATAAATGAATGTGAGAACACTACTATTAATTCCCAAAATAAAAAGGATTGTGAGAGAATACTACAATAATTCTAAGCCAACAAACTAGGTACCAGAAGAAATGGACAAATTCCTAGAAACAGACAAATTAGCACAACTGATTTAGAAAGAAATGATAAATCTACATGGGCACATAAAAAGTAAAAAAATGAATTAGGAATGGAAAAAAATTCAAAAAAGAAAGGATCAAACCAGACAACTTCATTGGTATAGTTTACAAAATATTTAAAGAATTACACTATTCTTCTCAAACTCTTCCAAAAAGATAGAAAACAATGAGACATTTTCTAGCTCATTTTATGAAGCTGAAATTACCCTGATACAAAAGGTATACCAATATTAAAAAAATAAAACTACAGAACAGTATTACTTACAGAGATATAAAATTCTCAACAAAATACTAGTAAATTAAATATGCCAGTATATTAATAGTATTAAATACCATTAACAAATGAAAATTTTATGAGAAATATGAGTGGTTCAGAAGAAAGGTTCAATTAATGAAATAAAAAAAAGAAAAGACAAAAACAATTATGTATGTAGTAGTCATCACAATTGATGTAGAAATGGATTGGACAAAATTCAATATTTTTTCATTAAAAAATCATAATGAAAGGCAACTTTCTTAACATAATACAACACATTTATGGGGAAAAAAGTAATATACGAAATGGTAAAATACTGAAAGTATTTCCCCTAAACAAGAGAACAAGACAGGAATAGCCACTTTTATGAGTGCTGTTCAACATTGTAGTAGAAGTTTTAAACAAAGTATGTAAGAAAAAGAAATAAAAGGCATTCAAATTGGAAAAAAAAAAAAAGAAGTAAAACTATTTTTATCCTCAGAAGGCTAATACTATATATAAAAAATCCTAAAGAATCTGAAAAAAAGAAAACTCTACCAGAGTTAATGAACAAATTTAGCAAAGTCTAGGACACAAAATCAACACACAGAAATTAACTATGTTTCTATAAACAACAATAAGTAGTCCAAAAAGGAAATTTAATATTGTTAAGAAAGTAATATTACCCAATGTGATTTTCAGATTCACTATAATTCCTGTAAATATTCCAATAGCCTTTGTCTTGTAGAAAAAAAAAATGGTATCTTAAAATTTAGATGGAATGCCAAAGGCCTTTTTTCAGAAAAGAAAATGCATGAGATCTTCAAATTTAATTGAATTGCAAAAGGCTTTGAATAGCCAAAACAATATTGAAAAGAGAATGAAGTTGGAGGCCTCATACTCCTTTATTTTAAAACTTGCTTTATTTTAAAAATGTGGGAGAGTTTTCCACTGCTGGTGGAAATGTAACATGGTTGGTTCAGCTGCTGTGAAAAACATTTTTATAGATCCTTAAAAAGTTAAACGTAGAATTATGTTACCCCCAAATTTTACTTTTAGGTATATATCCCCAAAAAGGTAAAAATGGGAAAAAGCCCAAGTGCTCATCAATCCACGAATGGATTAATAAATTGTGATATATGTACACCAGGGAATATTATGCAGCCTTAAAGAAAGATGGAGACTTTACCTCATTCATATTTACATGGATGAAGCTGGAACATATTCTTCTTAGTAAAGCATCTCAAAAATGGAAGAAAAAGTATCCAATGTACTCAGCCCTACTATGAAACTAATTTATAGATTTCATATGAAAGCTATAACCTAAGAATATGGGGAAAGGGGAAAGGGAGGGCAGCGATGGGGGGAGGATGGGCAGAGGAAGGGTAATTGATGGAACCACATCTATGGTGCATCTTACAAAGGTACATGTGAAACTACTAAATGTAGAATATAAATGTCTTAACATAATAACTAAAAAAAAGCCAGGAAGGCTATGTTAACCAGTGTGATGAAAATTTGTCAAATGGTATATAAAACCAGTGTTTGGTGAAAAAATAAAATAAAAAGAAAACAAATAAATGTACATCTGTGTTTGTAACAGCACTATTAAAAATTGCCAAACAGAATAAATAAAGACAACCAACAGCTACTGCATTAAAAGTAGGTGGTAGACACTTTCAATGGAATACTATTCACCTGCAAAGAAGAGCAAGGTACTTCCATATGCTACTGCATCCTCAAATACATCGTGCTATGTGAAAGAAACCAGACACAAAAAGTAAATATTCTGTTCACATTTACATGAATTATCCAGAATAAATAAACCTATATAGACAGAAAGCAGATATTTGTTTGCTATGGGCTGGGGAGGTGAGGGAATGGGAGATAACTGCTTAAGGAGTACTAGGTCTCTTTTGGGGTGATAAAAATATTTGGCAACTTAATGTAGGTGGTTGTTGCAAAACATTGTGAATATACTAACCAACCCTAAATTGTACTCCTTAAAATGGCTAATTTTATTATTTCCTTCAATAATAAAAAGTTGGATATTGAAGTGGAAGCCTCCCACTATTACTGCTGTACAGTCAATTTCTCCTTTCAGTTCTGTTAATTTTTTCTTCATTTATTTTGGGACCCTGTTATTAGGTACAAATCTGTTTATGATTGTTATATATTCCTGGAGGATTAATCCATGCATCATTCTAAATTTTTTTTCTATCACATTTTTAAGAGTAATAATAACATTTGCCTTAAAGTTGTCAAAAGAAAAGAACCCAACTATATAAAATAATTTAAAGAGGTTTATTCTGACTAAATACATGTGACACTAGGCAAAAGAGGCATGCCCAAAAGGCAAATGGTTTCACCATAGTTGGGTTGTTGTTTAGTTTTATAAATTTCACAAAGAAAAATTATACATAAAGTCATAAATCAATACATGGAAGGTACACATTGGTTTGGCCTGAAAATCCAAGAACATCTAAAGCAGGGAATTACAGCTTACAAGCAGGTTTAAAGATTCTTTAATTTGTGCTTGGTTAAAGAAATGAAGCTTTGTCTAAAGGGTTAAAATGTTTTAAAATAAGGAAATCTGTTAATCAGAGATAAGTCACTGGACATAGACTCATGATGTGATTATTAAACTGGTGACCTGCAGGTCAAAGTTTTGTCTTGTATAGCCATAGACCTGTTAATGAATTTCAAAAGATATCTCCAAGACGGGGGGCAGCAACTGAACTTTTGGGTATTTGGGGGTTTCCTTGGCCAAGAGGAAGTCATTTCAATCAACTGGAGGGCTTAATATTTAATTTTAGTTCACAAAGTCAATTTTGTTATATATTGGTATAGCTCTCATCTCTTTTTAATTGTTTACATGTTATAAATTTGTTCAATTAACTTCAATATTTTTTGTCTTTAAACATAAAATGTGATGTCTAATACACATTTAGTTGGATCATAATTTTTTTAATTATTCCAACCTCTGTTTTTTTTTTATTTTATTTTACATTATTTTTGAGACAGAGTCTTACTTTGTCACCCCCAGTAGAGTGCCGTGGCATCATAGTTCATAGCAACCTCAGACTCTTCAGCTCAAGTGATCCTCTTGCCTCAGCCTCCTGGGTAGCTGGGACTACAGGCGCCCACCACAACACCTGGCTATTTTTAGAGATGGGGAATCTCACTCTAGCTCAGGCTGGTTTTGAACTTGTGAGCTTAGGCGATCTGCCTGCCTCTGCCTCCCAGAGGGCTCGGATTACAGGTGTGAGCCACCATGCCCAGCCTAATCTCTGCCTTTTTGCAAGTTTAATCCATTTATATTGAATATAGAATTTCCATTTGATATCTTTTGTTTGTTTTCTTTGTGCCTTAATGCAATTTTTGGTTTTCTATTCCTCCATTGCTGCCTTCTTTTCGGTTAAATAGATTTTTTTTTTTAAATCTATCATCTTAATTCCTTGCCATTTGCTTTACTGTGTATTTTACTTTGATACATTACTCTGGGGTAAGAGGATTTTTCTTGGTTGATTTGTATAAAATTCTGTTTCCAAATTTTCATCCATTTTAGAATATAAAAGGTTTTGCAAGTTTCCTACATGTAATGGTGTGCTTCTCTGTTAGTCTAGCAAATGTCCACATAATTCATTTTGTTTGTTTGGTTGGTTGGTTGTAAGACAAAAGTTGGGAATTCGTCAATTTTATGGTTCTCTTTTTTCTTAAAGACCATATTGTTATTGGTTGGTATTTTTTTTTTTTTTTTTGGTTGTCCCCTTTACCACCCAATTGTCAAAAGTACTTCTTTCCTTTTTTGCCTTATTTTTCTCCTCCAGAAGCCATATGTTTAGAAGACTGCCCCTTTACATTGTTCCTTTCTCTTAAATCAGACTTATTTACCTCTTCTCTTAAATCATCTCTTAAATCTCTTACCTCTTCTCATAGAATGGATCTCTTAAAAATCTCACTTGCTCTTTAATGTGAAGTCAATATTTTTAAATCAAGTGCCTGGCCCTTTATTTGATGTTTGTTTTGAATCACAAGTACATTGAAATCCTATTCTTTGAAAGTATGGTAGGGCTCTAATCTGCCTTTTTTGGTATATTCAGGTTTAAGATGAATGTAACTTTTCCTGCTGGTCATTATAACTCATCCTTGGCCCCCTTTGCTGGTATCATTTCTTTGCCTTCCCACCAACTTGCCTAGGACCACCTTCACATACCACGTAATCTTGCCTGTGGTGCCAGCAGAGCAGGAGCATGTGCAGCCTTGGCTACTGGCTTTGGTGAATTTTCTCTTCATATCTATTTTGTGGTTACTACTCTCTTCATCTTAAAGTAATCCTGTGACTGTAGTTTTACTTGGAAATTTTCTAATTGTAAAGACACTTTGTATTATTTGAGGAGGAAATTTTGGAAGAATATTTACTACACTACCACCATTAAGTACAGCCATCCAGAAGTCAGATTACAAGTTTTAAACACTGAATACATTCAAATAGTATTTGGGTATTTTGCAGATTCAGGGAACCACTTCATGGTGGTCCTTGTGCAACAACAAAACTATCTTTTCTTTCTGTCTTGCATGTCTTCTTCTCTGGGTTCTCAGCCACCTTCTCTATACCTGTTGACCATTTTTTTTTCTACCTGGCCCAAACCACAACCACCTCCTGAACATTGTCACCATAATATCAAGTTATATCATTACTTTGTTCCCAGAAACTGACCTAACCTTCTTGCTTGTTCTCAATCCCTAACACATAAAGAAGAGACCAGTTGAAACAACTTGTTAGTCACCCTATTCTTAAACAAAGGAAACTTTGCCAGGAGGCAAGTTTATATTGAAATACTATCCATTTAGAAATCACAACTTTATAAAACAAATGGTATTGGAGGATACTATTTTAGGAAAGATTTATTTTGCCATAAAATTGAGGACTAAAAGTATGACAAAGTAACCATCATAATGACATATAGAAAGGAAAACCTTGCATCAAATAGAAAGGTGTGTACTTTCCTATAAAACCAAAAGAAAAAATAACTTTGATCCTGTATTGACATTCTCTACTCTAGTTTGGACAGCTCTTCTTCTACAGTTTATTTTATTTAAATTCTTCTGACTCCACAATACTCATTGGTTCCTCTCCTCTTCCTATACACAGCTATCAGTCTCTTCCTCTACCTTCCAAAGCAATGATTTGCAAATTGTACTCCCTGACGATGCAACACATTTATTACCCATTAGTTGTCTCTTATGAAGAGCTCATGTATTACAGATCATATGCACTCTGAAAAATACTATAAGAATTCTTGTTTAATAGCACAGTTAAGAAACAAATATCCTTCTTATGTCTTCAGCAATTTGCATCACAATCCTGAGAAAACTCTGGGTAGACTTATGTTTGAAAACAGAGTTTAGGAAAAATATGTTTAGCATTGCTTATATAAAGCACATGAAATAGCCCCACAGTAAGCAGAGTAGTTGACTTCCAGGGCAACTGATTCTTTGTTGAAAGATAAAAGGGGCTTTCAGTATCAGAGTAGTATCTTTATTCTTTATTATTTTCATCTCAAGCCTAGTGATCAAACTCATAGAGTTTGTCATATACAAGAGATTGATTGCCCTGTACCCCAAGTACTATATTAATTACAATCACTAAGTCAAGAGACCATTACCTCATTTCTATGATTATCTATTTAAGGCTCTTCTCAGAAGAGGAAGTTAAAAAGAATACTTTGTTTTCCAGAAGACAAATGAAGTTTGTCTTCAATCCAGACTTTTCATGCTGATGCTTATTAAATCAGGCATTAACAACTACCAGCATACAAGCTCATTAATTTTGACTAAAGTAAGAATCAATTTGAATTTTTTAAAACTCAAAATTATGAGGAACACTTTTAACAGGTAAAATAACTTGAATCTAATTTACAAAGTATAATCACAAAATGTTCTACACAACAAACACCCCTTAGCAAACTAATCATGAAGATTTGGCATTAGCCTATTCATTGTTAGGAAGTAAACAATAGCCTCCCAATGACTGAAAACAACTTGTTCTTTGAAACAAGCTAAACCCTCCCCTTTGTAAGCATATACACATTATTGCTTGTTGGGTTTCACCATTTTTTCTTGAATATATGCAGAAGATTAAAATTTAAAGTGACATTCCTCACCAAATGCCTTCATGAAGTAAATTAAGCTATTTTAATGAACAAAACAGAGAGGCTTAAAGGTATTTTGTGACTTTCCAAAGGACAGGAGTGTGTGAGGGTTGAGGAAAGACATCAATAGAAATAAGTTCCTTCTAATCATTCAGGTAAGCATTGACCAAATCCACAAAGTCTAAGTCAGTGAAATCTAAATATATAAGGTTATTTTTAAAAGGAGATATATATTGGCTAAAGGAAAACATCTTTTCTTTTTGTTAATTCTTAAAGTTCTTAGAAATTTGGTATATAAATTGCTAGAAAGTGGAATGGAGAAGTGTATCTCCCCTGATTTTAACTGGACTGCACTGTAAAATTTATCATTTCTTTATTTATTGGCCTATTCCAACTTGGTGAGAATAATATATGTTGAAATAGATTAATATTTTATTTTATTTCTATGTATCAGGAGCAGAAAATCAGAATGAAAATAGACCTTTTGAAGTTGCACTGAGCATTCTCCCTCCCTGCCCCTCTGTTTGTACTGCTCTTGTATAGGAGTATTTATGGAAGAAATTAGATTCACTGTTTGCATAAAGCAATGTACTTTGCTGGTGGCTATGCACGTCCAATTAACTCCTCTGACAACATGGCAAGATGAGGATATTGGATTATGTTTGTAGCCAATTAGAAATGTCATGGTTGAATACTCTTGTAACATTATTTGAAGTTATGAAATCCTAGTACTGAAAAATACTTTATGGACCTCATGTATATTTAGGAGTAAATTGAGGGCCTTTTCTGTAAGAATTAGTAATATGAAGGGCACAAATTAGCAGGAGACATCTCTTAATTATTGTTACCAATATTACTACCACATTGCAAAAATTAACATTATCAATGTGTAAGAATGTGATACAAGAGGTGGAATATTGGGCTGCACAATCAATAGACTCAAATCTCAATTTTATTTCTACTGCTTTAGGAGCCATAATTGCTCTCATTTGAAAAGTAGAAGGAATAATTATGATATGAGAATTAACTAAGGTAATGTACATGATATGCATTGAAAAGTATAAATAGCAAAATATAAACTATAAAATTAAGTTGAAATCATACGTTTCTTAACATGTATGAAATTATACATGTTTATTCTTAAATTCTTCCAATAATTTAAGAACATACTATATTAGAATATACTAAGACTGTACTAGACAATATTTGTCTAGTATAAACAAATATTAAAATCTTATTTTGTGAATTAGAAGTATAGCCAAGAAAGTATGTATAAAAAGAATATTTGAAAACCAAACCTTACTTGAATTGTGCTAAAGAAAAATAATCAACTCTCTTACTGCCCTGGTATAAATACTTTGTGAGAATGGAGTTTCTACTAAGATCACGGAAAAGTACTTATGGCGGAAAGCAAACAGTCACCAATATTGGGTAGAGCAACAAAAGTAGAAAGGGCATTTTAAGGAATTTAAAGTCAGGTACAAAAAACCAAGCAAATAAGCAATTCTGAGCACCGTGATCAAATAAGAAATAGCAGTTTCCAGCCTCACATCACCAACTCCAGACAACCATAGTTATGGTTCTACTTTGACTCAACAATGGTAATAGCTAATCCTCCTAAGAACAATTCTAGATTGATATTATCATCCATGATTCAAAGATAAGAAAACTCCCACTCATCAAGATTATGTAATTTCATTGAAGTCACACAGCCAATGAATGAAAGAATTGTATTTGTTCTAAGTTCTGCCTGAGAGCTGCAAAGCCCATGAACTTTTCACTCCCTCATGCTAACCAGAGAAATCAGGCATTTCTTTTGAAGAGACTAGGGGTTGTTTGTCTTTTTAACCCAATTTTCTTTCCTGACCTTTCATCATAGGTGAAATACCCACATGTTCTTAATCACCTGGTTGAAAAAGCACAGAACATTCATCGGAAAACTACAAGAGGGCAAGAGCAAGCGCCTTCTCCATTCCTTATCTTGGAGAGAAGGCAGAACTGAGCAATGTGGTCATTGGGTGGGCTAGGAACACAGATATTATTCTGTGGGAATAATATCCCTACCTCCCCACCGTTTGTGCATACACTGACCAATCCTTCATGGCAATGAGTGTTTGTTTTCTCTTTTGCATAGCCAAAACAAATAAAAACTTCATCATAAATCATAATGAACCCCTTTGTCTAAGCTCCTTGTGATGTGCCCTATACCAGCATGAACAAACTCAAAGTGGTGTAGTTGGTGAAGCTGCTTAGAGTATCTAAAGCCAATCTGAAAACAATTTGTCTAAAAGTCTAAGGCTTCCCCCTTCATACCTGCCACCTGGAGTCACAACACTGATGTGACAAAAGAGATTTTGTAGGTTTAATCTAGGTAACAGATACACTAACACCAAAAGGGGGATTAACTGGGTAGGAGGCTTAGCCTAATTTCACACACCTTTTACAAACTGATATTTTCTTCATCATAGTAAGGAAAGGAAGTCAAGGAAATTTGAAGCATGAAAGGTATTTCCAATGACAGAGGTTCTTTACTATGTGAGACAGAGAGAGCCATGGGGCAAGAAATTGAGAGTGGCCTCTAGGAGAGGATTTTAGCAACAGCCAGTGAGAAAACAGGGACATCAGTCCCACAATCTCAAGAAACAGAACCCAACGACAACCTAAACAAACTTGGAAGTAGATTCTCTCTCTAGAACCTCCAGATGAGACCAGGATAGGCAATATATCTCAGTCTCAAGCAGAGAAACCACACTGTGCCCCAACTTCTGACCTACAGAATTGTGAGTTAAGGAACAAGTCTTTTAATCTGCTAAATTGGCAGTAATTTGTTATGACCAATAGAAAACTAAAACGTATGGACAAAAAGTATCCCGTTAGGTTCACACCCATCCCGTGTGGCCCCAAATACTTTCAACATGCAAAGCTATGTCCTCTCAAAAGACACCAGAGAGCGTACTTGCTTGAGTCTAAGGCAGAGTTACAAACTCCTCCAAATTTGAAGGCATTTCTCAAATAACACACAGGATGAACTGAAAATGGTAGAAGACTTACTAGCTCAGGAGTTCTAATTGGGGGTTTGATTTGCATTTCTTACCTAGAGATTGGTTTCGAAATTCTTTGTTGTGCTTACTCGTCATTGGTATATTTTCTTTGGAGAAATGTTTATTTATACTTTTAATCCATCTATAATTGAGTTATTATCTTTTTCTGTTGAATTATAAGACTTATTTACCTATTCTGAATGCAAGTCCCTTATCTGGTATATAATTTTCAAATATTTTCTCCCCTATTTTGTAGTTTATGTTTTCACATTCTTGATGGTTTCTGGTGAAAAAGAATTTTTTTTTTTTTTTTTTTTTTTTTTTTTGCAGTTTCTGGCCAGGGCTGGGTTTGAACCCACCACCTTTGGCATATGGGGACAGCGCCCTACTCCTTTGAGCCACAGGTGCCACCCCAAAAGAAACATTTTTAATTTTGAATAAATACAATTATTTTTGTTACTTTGGCTTGTATTCTATAGCTAAGAAATTATCTCCTTGCCCAAAGTCACAAAGATGTCTTCCTGGATTTTCTTTTTAGAACTGCATAGTTTTAGCTGTAACATTAGCTCTTAATTTATTTTGAGTTAAGTATTGTGTATATTATGAAAGAGAGGTCCACCTTCATTGTATTTCCAACACATGTTCTGTTGTCCTAGCTCCATTTTTTCAAAAATATATTTCTTTCCCCCATTGAAGTCCATGTTGAGATTTGCAATCACCGTTGATAGAGGAAGTGTTCTGAGCAAATGCTTACACTCTTCTCATCTTTGAGGGTGGAGGTTTAAAGAAAGGCAAGTATGTGTTAGATTAAAAAATTATTTTTAAATAGCTTTTTCCTTCCCTAAATTCCATAATTTTAATTTCTTTCTTTTTTCAGTAGTATTGTCCTTTTAAACTGCTGGTCCTGGTTAAATTGAGAAAAGGAAAAAGGGAAAATTCTCATGTGTCATTGACAAAATGAGCTAATCAATGATTGATTCTGGCAATGTCACGTTTGCTTCTAAAGGCCACAAGTGCCAACAAACTCTCATTTCAGGCCTCTGAGGTGCTGGCCTGATGCTGAAGTCTACACAGGCAGGGCTCTGAGCTGACCCTCACGCCATTTTCCCATCAGATGGGTTACATGAAGCACATGAACTCACAGTGTAGTGAGAATGCTATATCTGCTGGGAAAATGTGCATCTGACCTAGTCCTTACTCGGGAAACATGAGGAGAGAAAAATAGAAGAGCCACCCAGTGAAGGATAAGGGGCCAACACATGTGTTATCAAGCAAATTAGCATACTAGTTGACTGGGGTGTAATCAAATTAGTAAAGTCTTGGAATCAGTGGAGAATATGCGCACACCTGAGTTATCCCAAAGGAGGATGGGGAGGAAACTGGGGTGCCAAAAATGTATAGACATTTTAATAAAGAAAAACTCTGTTTTAAAATTCTAATATGTCACATTTGACTTCTTCAATCACAAGATATGCAAGATACAATATACAAGATTACAAATGTTATTGGTATATACTGAGTATTTATATATGTATGTAAATGTTTGAGACAAAGTCACATTCTGCTAAATGAGACAAAGTTTGAGGCAAAGTCTCATTCTGTTGAGACATCATCATAGCTCACAGCAACCTCAAATTCCTGGGCTCAAGTGATCCTCTTGCCTCAGCCTCCCCAGTAGCTGAGACTACAGGCGTCACCCACAATGCTCTGCTAGTTTTTCTATTTTTAGTAGAGACAGGGTCTTGCTCTTCCTTATGCTGGCCTCCTGGAATACACTGAGACCAACCGATCACTTATGTTGGTCTCAGTGTATTACAGTTCCTAACATAAGTTAGGAACTTATGTTCCTAACAACATGCCAGCTCAAAAAGCTGCCCTGGAGTACGGAAGCTCCTTTTCTTCAAGGAAGACGCCACAGTCTCCCACTTAGAGGTATTTGCTGACTCCCAGGAGAGACTTCAAACTTTCGCACAATTGAGGGCATCTGATTCCCTAACTCCCTATAGCTTTCATAGTGTTACAGAAGCAGCAGATGCCTCCTATTGGCCGACATTGGCCAAACACTAAAAAAAAAGATGGTAAAGTGGCAGCATGTCGTGCAGAAAGAGCCTGAAAAAACAATTAAAAAAAAAAAAAAAAAAACACAAGAAAGCAAAGAATGAAGACCTTTAAGATAAGGAAAAATACCTTCATTTTTTTATTCTTAAAAGTTTAGCATGGTAATTTTCAGTATAATAAATACATAGCATAGTAGGTATTAGTTAGTCCAACAGTTACCGAGCATGCTGAACAGTTACTGATCATTTGTACTACTGTAGATGCAGGGTGTGCCTGATTAATATTCCCATCAAAGTCACAGCCATTATGAGACTATACCCCTATAGTGAAGGCAGACATTTTTTATAAATGCAAATTTTAAATGGTTATTCTCAAAACGATAGGAAGTAATATTCATCTTAGGGAAAGAAAAACAGAATTATACAGAACTTTTTCTAATATAGAGGAAATAAATACAGACATCCTGCTCCAAAAACATAGAAAACTTTGTTATTCAGAAGTGTTATTTCCCAAGAATGACCAATAGAGGGACCTTGGCTGTAACTAACTGCCTTGAACTTCCTCCCCCCACCCCCGAACCCCACCACCACACCCAGGGATTATTTACCTTGTGAGTGAAAGGCCTTCGTTAGCAAGAATGAGGTGAATGCAGGACTAAGGAAAGGAAAGGAAAACTTACAGAACTGATTCTCAGAAAGAGTAACTTACCATATTTTCCGTAAACGTGTTAAAAGGATAACTCAGGCAACTAGAGCCTACTGTGCTGAGGGAAGGTTTGGCATCCGGGAGAGCGGAGTCTGAGGCTTAGTTCAGCCACCTAGTAACTGCAATCTCAGACAGGCCAACTTTCTCTGAGCCTCAGTTTCTTCAGGTGCACCCTGAGCACCAAATTGAATTGAGATAATCAAATGAAAAATGCCTGGCTCTGCAGCTCCTGACACACTGTCAGCAGAAACTCTCCACATACCAGTTCCTTCCTATTTTGTGAATATTCAGTCACTCTGCCAATGGAGGAGGCAGACTTGGGTTGCTCTACCCACACAGCTGAGCCCAAATGTCCCCCATGATGGCTGCCCTCACATAAATTTGTATGTACACTGTGTTAATTGAACAGATTTATCTAAGAGAAACTAACAACATGGAGATTTTCCCTGCACAATCCCAGACTTGTTGCACAATTTAACCATACTCAGCTCACCGAACCAGACCTCTCAAAGCTGAGTGATGTACTGGGTTCAAAAACAGAAACATTTTGCTGATAGTCTCCCCACACTTCACTGTACTGTGTTCCAAGTGCTCTCTATAAAGGTGCCAAGAACTCCAATGGCTCAGAACTTGGAAATGTTTATTGAGTGTCTGGAATTACTAACAACCAGGGGCAAATACTAGGCAAGACAGACAATTAAAGAGACCTTCACCCGTTTGGGACCCACTCCAGATTTTTAAAGAGACTCAGTTGCTTATAGCACAGGTCACACCTGCTTATATAGCTGTAATTAGAGCCTGGTGAGGTTCACAGAGAAATTTAACAGCAATAGATAGGTAACCTAAGAAGCCTGAACAATTCCACACCATACCAGTATTGTTCATACCACACATTAAGATGGCAAGTGAAACTGTAGGCTAGTGACCAACTTTGCGCTTTATAATACAATGAGGCATATGCATTATAGTACCAGGTTAGAATAAAATGCATTGTATTATAGAATATACACGCATGTAATAACAATTTATAAACAATTCTAATGCTAATAATTAAATTGCCTTGCTTTAATAAGGTCTCATAATTAAGATATGAGTGGCATATTGCAGACTACTTCATGTCTGACGTGGCACAGTAAAAATATTTTTCCTAGCTACAGTTGTCATGAATGAACACTCAGACTTTTTATATATTTGAATATTCGTTTGTGGATTAACATGTATGAACAAAAAGGAATTGTCATAAGTTAGGTGACCCTGTGCCCTCTTAGGTTGTGAACACTGCCAATTCTGACTCATAATTCCCTCCCCAAAATTATTGTCAGTCGTTTCCAAAGTATGGAAATTGTAAGCCTTCCAATATCACCTTTCATTTATTCCTTGCTACTTGATAGATGCTGTCAGCAATGCCCTTGCTCCAGCTGTGTAATCTCTCTCCCTCCGTGGTCCTATTCAGTCTGGGCCAGACACCCTTGTTCTGTGCACAGTCTATCCCCACACTGTGCACATTCTAAGAATCCATCCACGGACCTGTTTATGTTGGTCTTGTGGACAGAGCCAGGAGCCCCTTGTCCCCAAATTATATACTCTTTCTGGCACATTGGGGTTCAAATATGTGGAAAGATCACAAATCTGCCTCCTCCATTGTCAGAGTGATGGAATATTCGTATGATAGGATGAACCATTAGGTACTGAGTTTCTGCTGACAGTGTGTCAGTAACTGCTGAGTTATGCATTTTTTATGAGTTAGAACCGAGATGTATGTAGGAAATAAAAACCCCACAATCTCTGACACTAATGAGGTTCAACTTAGCAGAAGAAATGCTAACATGCAAAGTACTTATATGAGGCATAAGTCTTTGGCTTTCAATAATGTTAAAAAAATAATTTCTGGAAAGTGAATGTAAGGAATAGCTAATCGGTTGGCAAATAGCAGGAAAGTTGGCATTTCTTTTCCCTGCGACATAAAAGAAGAGACTTGTCCTGCCAAGAAGCACTCACATGTGTCTCTTTTCACATAAATCGTGGGACATCATTTCCAAGTAACAGTTAATTAATAAAGAAAATCCATCATGCTTGAAGCACAAAAAGACTTATCTCTGCTAAGACAAAAATAGAATTTTTAGAAACATAAATAAACCCTGGATTCAGAAAAGAGGAAGAATGTGTGGGAAGAGCTGTCAGAGGGAGGAAGAATTACAAAAGAAGAGAAGTTAACACCCCAGGTGGATTGTGATTAGAAGAATATCACCATCAAAAGAAGTAGCTGAGTCTCTGAGTAGAGTGAATGGGCTAGGTGTAAATGAAACAAAGTCCTCCTCATAAATTTTCTTTTGTAACAAGCAGCCTCCGCTCTCATCCCACGTCTCTGTGTCCCCACTCCACCCCCTTCCTCCCCACCCCAAGTGATTTTCCTGCCATTTGTCTGCAGGTGTTGTCTGAGGAGTAATGTTCTACCTATGTCATCCTATCTTTCTCCAAGGTCCTGCTGTGATATCACCATGGCCTACCAAGGTAATGAAAGTGAATTATGTCAAGTTACATGTAATTCTTTATCATCACTATGTAGTTCACCAAATTGTTATTCTGTCTTCATTTTATTTCCCCAATTAAGTGTAACATATATTTTTGAAAGAAATTCTCCTGACTCTGTTGGTCCAGAGAAAGTCTAAAATTATCTTTAATCAAGTGGGTACCTAATGACTTTTTAAGTGTGCTGAAGAAAACTCCCTTTAATGGTTCCTCAAACTGTAGTCATGAGACAACCATCAAACTGCAAATGACTTTTTTCCAAGAGCTCTCTACTGCAGCAGAAATGGCATAGGCCTTGAGACCCTGACATTCTCACAGATCTCATCCCAGTTTCCTTACCTGAGTGCCCATTAAAAGAATCATCTTTCTATTCCCCAGGTGTTTCAATTAAACTTTTAAATTAAAGACCAAAATCAAAGAATTAAACTCTAGCATTTCTTTCCACCAGCTCAGCACAGGGTGGTTGGGGGTTATGGGTCAGAGCAAGAAGCCACAGGCCTTGGTAGTTGCTCATTTTTAATTTTGCAAAGTTTTCGCAGAGAGCTGTTATTTTTATTTGTATGTTTGGTTGGTTTGCTTGTGCTCTTGAAGTCTCTGTCTGGCTTATGTACCTAATTGAACCACTGCACTTGGTCGGCAGTGACAGCATATAGAATCAATAGATGTTTGAAATATTACTGCTTTAGTTAACAAGCTATATTATTAAATTGGGGTGCTGGATAACGGAGATGTCCTGAACCTTATTAACTATAAATTAAATATTGCTTGAAGAAAATTATAATTTCCAATTTTCTGCCCCTTTTGAGAGATCAGCCAGGCTACACACACTAATCTCTGATTTAGAGCCGTTAGTGACCCAAACTCCCATCTAGTGCAATCACAACTCTCATCCTGCCTCACTGAGGACAGTTACCCATGGGATAGGTCCCAGCCTTCAGGAAACCAATGGGGAAATTCCTTCTGGCTTAAGGGTTCCACTTATGTTCTGAGTCCTGCGAAAATAGGGCAAAGATCATATGGAGATCTTTGGGTTATGGGCTGCCTAGAAAGAGGGCAAGCTCCCTGAAGTCCAGAACAGACAAGGATTGTAATCATTTCAGATCAAATTTATGCTTACAAACTCAACAACAAACAAAGCAATAATGACATTGTGAGAGCCAGGACTTTTGAAGACACACAACACATCACACGCTGAGCCAAGTTTACACCTCACTCAACACACCATCTTGTGATGTAGGTTTCATTACTAATACCATTTTTTTAGAGGCATGAGGCTCAAGTGTTAAAATTATTTTCCCAAAGCTATGTGTTTAATGATGGGAGGTGCCAGAATTAAAATCCATGTTTTGAAGATAATGAAGCCCGTGGTCTTACTCACTATGCTACTATTAACCAGTATTCTGACATTAACCAACCAACTTGGGTTAATGAAGACAGGGAACACTGATGACTGTCATTCTTTGTTAGACACAAAGCAAAATGAGCCCCTAGTTGTTGGTAAGATTTTGGGCCTTCAAACTTCACTTGTTCAAAAACTTATCCACATGTCCACCACAGGCCAAAGATTTTTTTTCCTTTATCAATAAGAGCACATTTTAAATTATTTTCCATATGGGAGAATGAAAGAAGGACGAGGAATCTATCAATAGTCATCAAACTGTTCTCTGGACAATTTTGGGGTGTTATGTTTGGCTTGGGGGGATGGAAAAAGGATAAAGAACAACCTGGCCAGGGAGAAAGTTCCAATTTCATGTTCTGAAAAGAAACATCAAAATAGAAATGGGAGAAATTATGTGTTTTCTAGGGGAACAAAAAATTCCTTAAAAAAAATTAAGATTTGTCACAGTTGGTAAAATGAAAAAAGTATTTCTGTATTAAATCATTCAGTAGCCAGAAGAATAGATTGAAATAATAAAATGATAATATTTATTGGGATTTTTAATATTATAGGCCACTTTAGCATTTGTTATCCTATGCGGTCCTTACCACAGCCATGTGGGAAAATGGCATGGAGATTTTTAATCCCATTCTATAGGTGACAAAATTAACTTAAAAAAAAAAAAAAAAAAACCCAGATACCAAGAAACTAAATAATTAGCCTGAGGCCACAGAATTGGTAATTAGCAGAGCTGGTACCATCCCCTGGTCTTCAGCTCCAAAATGTCCCTTCTGCTGAAATTTAAGGACTAGTTAAAATAAAGAGTTAAGATCTCAGAAGACGAGTGGGTAGAAAAAGCTATGACTCCAGCTATTGTTTTGTCTGGGTCATTTTCTGTTCTTCTCTAAAACCTCATATTTTTAAATAGGAGAAATCCACATATGTGTGTACATCTGTTGGTCCTAAAAGCTGTATTGTAGATGTAGCCTATGGCCAATTGAGGGGAGGGATGCACTGGTTTATGGTTGAAGACATTTTCGTGTTTCCATGTTACTATTTCAATAGGCACGGAACAGAGAGATTTGAGAATATTTCAGTCTACCTAGTTGGGAAGGTAGCAGAATTAGGCAAAATTAAGAAAATATTTGACTTGTTTCAACAAGCTAGCAATGATGAAATGGTGTCTTATGGTCTTCTTTTAGTTTGTAGAGGTTAATAGGGCAGGGCTTTTATACAGAGAGGGGTAGGTGCTAGTTTTTCTCACTTTTCACTGTAGTGGGGCCAAGTGTGTGTGTGTGTGTGTGTGTGTGTGTGTGTGTGTGTGTGTGTGTTTATTTAGGATTGGTTAAGCTTAGGTTTTTAATGTTTGTGCCACTGCCTTACGCAAATTGATTACCAAAACAGCCTGAACTATACAATTTCCTTTTCTGCTTCTGTCATTACCAGTTCAGAATAAATGTGTTTGGTGGATGGTGGTACCCCATCATTGAAAATTTTTCATCTCCAGAGATCTAGATCTCAGAAGGATAATCCTAAATCTTATCTATGGAAATTCTCTATTGGAGTAGAGCAGAATAAAAACAAACAAACAAACAACAACAAAAAAAAAAAAAAAAAATAGTGAGAGCTTACTTTCAATGGGGCTGGAAAAAAACATAGACAATAAGTACATGTGAGCTTTATTTGTGCTTCCCACTAGGATGAGTCACAGAGGACATCAAAGACATGTGCTCCATGGTTCCTGCCCACAGCACATTCAAAGTTTGTTGAAGATGAAGGCTTAGATGTTTGTTACACATGCAGAAATAGATGTTTCCTCATAAACTGGACACTCAATCAGGTTTAGGTATGAATGGACCAGTCTTTAGTCACTTCCAATGTAACATGGTGTTTATGAGCATAAACACCAGAGCCAGACACACCTGGACACACTCTGGATCCTGTGCTGCCTTGGGTAACAGAGTTATTCTCACTGACACTTATTACTATCTATAGAATGGGAACAATAATATTAGCTACCATATAAAATGTTCATGAAGATTAAGTAGAATAATGCAGAATTAGAACAGAATAGTGCCTGATACTTTATAAATGCTCATAATGTTAGCTATTAGTAGTGACAGCAACAATAATAATACGCAAAATCATATAGGAAAATGGTCAGAAATGTATGATTAGATGGAGCTTGAGAATATGTCCACGAAAGAAAATGTCCAGGAGTGCCACAGCCAGGTCTGACGGGATCACTTGAAATTTTGTTGCCAATGCAACAGCCTCATCATAAGGAAGAGTGATGCCCAGGGGACCCACCACCAAGGATAGCAGATAAGGTTAGAGGCTTGCAGCAGAGAGTCAGAAAGAGAGGGCAGGACAAGTCCAGGACTTAGCCCCAATATACAGGGGCTAAGTCTCCTCTGCTGTCTAGGTCCCCCACTGTTCCATCCTGCAGAGGGTGTAATATATGCCACGTGACCACATTGCTACCCACACTCTACCAAACCAGCCCCAGTTGTTTGATCGAGGGTTAGGATCTCAGTAGGGCTCACTCACTCTTCTGTGGACTGGCCAGGTTTTGGCTCAAAATTCAGAACCCTTTCATTGGGAATTTGAGCTGAGTAAAATTCTAATTCTGGATGGTAGACTTAAGAGATCTATGAAAGTGGAGGTTAGCAGCCCATGCGCACAATACTGTTATGGAGAACTAAGTTTTCACGGGATGCAGATTGAGACAAAATTAACAGAGCAAATGTGCAGAGAGACACAGAGATCATGAGAAAGAGCTAAAGCTGAGAGAATAGTGATGCTCTTGGGCAGGCCTTCTGGGGGTTCAGATCCTGATGTGCTACAGGCTTGGTGCTTGGCTGTTCCTCCATTCTAAGGAAGCCTCTCCATGGCTACTCCATGGTTCCCCTCTCTGTCTCTTTTATTTGCATTTATTATTTTACCTTGCTAAGTAGAACATAAACCCTAGGTCAATTCTGAAAGCAAAGATTTGAAGGAGCCAACTAAACAAAGTTTTCCTTTCCTTTCCTTTTCTCTTCATATTAGCTGATGCTTTGGGATTATCCAGGAAATGTAACCAAAGCATCTGTAACAACCTGGGAACATCACGAGGAAGCCGCAGAGAACCAAATCTGGCTCCTCCCCATAAAAAGAGTCACTGTAGCATAGTGCAGACTCCACAGCTGAAGAAAACTAGGCCAAGACTTTGCAGTTTCTTTGACCAGGATTTGAAATGCCTTTCCACTTACTGCTTGTCTGAGCTTGGATGAGTTTTATCACATTTATAAAGCTCATCTTCTGCATCTGTAAATTGGGGGCAATATCTACTTAAATTAGTTCTGCACAAAGTAACTGTGATAGTGCATTAAACATTCAGGGTGTAAACACACAGCCGCAGGCCTACCACAAGCCCACATGGCCTTTATACAATGGGAAAAATTTGCTTCTACTTCTGGGAGGACAACTGTCAAGCAAGGGGATGAATCTAAGGAGCACTAACTAAATAGCAAAATTTCTTAATAGTCATTGAGTATTACCGTATATACTCGAGTATAAGTCGAGTTTTTTCGGCACAAAATTTGTGTCAAGTTCAGGCTTTTTGGCACAAATTTTGTGCCAAAAAAACTCGGCTTATGCTCGAGTATATATGGTAGTTATTACGTTGTTGCAGAGGATAATTTATGTCCAAGTTCACTTCTTTCAGAAGTGTGGCACAGCTCCACACAACAACTTGTGAATTATATGATTTTACCATAGTGATGGTTTATAACTAGTCCAGTAGTTGGGGTAAAATAAAAGTGTCATCAGTTTCACCTGCTGGGAAAATCAATGCAGCACTGAATGCTACTAATAGCACCGATGATATCTCATTGGTTGTGATGGAAAATGGTTTGGATTTACTTAACAAGGATTATTTTTAACTTGAGGCCTGCTTATATGTCACCCCAAACATTGAATCAGAACTGCAAAACTGGTTGACATAAAAATAAAACCTATCTCCTGTCTTCCAATGACTCAGTTATCTCCCTAGGAAATGTTGATCTATGTATACCACAGAGAGCACATTTCAAAATGACAATAAAGAAAAAAAGAAACTTGCATAATCTCACACAGATAGAAGGTGAAGGTTGCTGATGGATTTATACATCAGGACATGCTGAAGACTGTGTCCAGAAATATTTCCCTCACTCCTCTTTGCAGTCAGGCAAATTCTTTCATATTCAGGCTCTTTGGATAAATTTTGCCCAGGAGCTGATGGACTTTAAATCTATCAAATAGAGACCTATTTGATCTGACTCAGTGCGATAAATGGTAGCAGCCTGAGGCCCTGAGTTGTTGCAGATCTAAAGATGACATGAACCTCCCCACATGGTATTTTATGGTAGAGGATGGCAAAGCTATCAGGGCTGCCACTTCTGAATTAGAAATGGAAAAGATTGTTTGCAATTCTCGCCCCTGTGGTACACCAACCTTGAGCAGCTCTGGCAACTGCCCAGCTGGACTGTGCTTCATTTTCACTTTTCAAGAGTAGATGGATGAAAGAATTCAGAATCATGTGACTCATCTCCAGATGGAGGGGACAGTGAGCATCTTGAGGGAACATGGAGAATTAGTTAGAGAAGGTATGTTTTTGCGCCCAGACATGGCAACTCTTGGGTCAGTTTGTTAAATAAAGCCTTCTAAAGTCGTCAGATTTGGGAATGCTTTGATCTAACACACTCCCTGTGTATTAAGCCAGGGAGAATCCAAGAATAACAATGCTCAAGCAAACTGAGTTCTCTACAGTTGTTATTGCCTTTTTCTGCTTCCAGAAAGCAGGGTTTAGGCACCAGAACCTCATCAAGAAAAAGAGGACAGAGGTTTCTTTGGGAAAGGAAGAACTGTGCCTAGCAACAAACTTGGTGCTTAGAGAAAGGGCCTTTCCCTGCTGGTACCCAGGGCACTCTATGCCTCTAACTGAGGGGAAGAAAGAATATTAACTCCACCCAAAGGAGACCCAAGCCTAGGGATTCTCAGAGTCTACTGGGGCATGTTTTCCAGAAGCAGATAATAAGATGGAGTTTAAGCTGCTGGTTAACCGTTAGGGATCAAGGCCCGTGGAAGAGTGTTGGAGGAAGCGGGATGGACCAGAGGGGGATGTCTAACTGGGAGACAGGTCCTACAAGGCCATGGCAACCCCACTGGAAGGGCTACAGTACCTACGTTGAGTTGTCCCATGCTGGACCAAAATGCCTAGGCTTTTTTTAGCCCTGTTTTAACCTATCACTGAATATGGGACACCCCAGGAAGGCCACGCCCTTAGGAGAGGGGGCTTTCTGCAGTGAGGCAGTTCCTGAAGTGCTGACAGCTGGTGGACAGCGAGGGCTCCTTGAAAGAGTCCCATTCCTTCTCTGTCAGGCCTCAGTGGGACAGACCTCGCTGGCTGGGCTTTCAGCCTTCTCCGTCTGACTCAGGACCTGGTGCTCAGCATTCTGCCTTCCTACTGCCAAAAATGAGAGCCTCTCCCAAACATGCCTTCCTTTCTAGCTTTTACTTTTTTCTTTCATTTGCCTATTAGTCTCCTGGAACTTTTCTACAATAGCTTCTTTGTTTCTCAAATCCTGGCCTGCAGACTATTGAGGGTTAAGTGCTACCAAGTGGAGTCTGTTATCTTAGCATTCTCTGATCTCATTGCTCTCAGCAAGCTTCATTCTCTCCTACTCCCTGCCACAGCTTCCAGAGCAGACAGAGCCATGATCATTGTTAGTGGCACGGGTGCCCTCCTTGGCCCCAAAGACACTGATAACCATTGCTACCTCTAGGTTTACCCATGGAGCATGACAACGTTGTGTATTCAGGCCTTACACAGTACATATAGTCCAGCATGTTCATTTCCCTGAGCCCAATCGTCCCTCTTTCCACCATCTGCCTCCCAGCAACTCTGGCATTTCAACTTGATGGAGTGTGGGTGATGGCCTTTTCCATGCTTCTAAAAGCCATCCTAATAGTGATTTTGCAGCATTCCCTGGGGTCCTAGACTTCCAGGCCATTGCATCTATATCTTGGGAGACTACTCCCAAATCAATTACCTCTCCCATATACAATTTTACATTCAGACTCCCTTCAGTATCCATACCCACAAGCTCTTCCTTTGGTAGCTTTCAGGTAAAGCTACAATCAGGAGTAGGAGAGACCGTTCTGCTTTTTCATGATGGAAAAATATATAAACCTACTTAAAGGCACTGGAAAGTCATGACACCAAATCGACTTTGCAGTTGAAAAGAGAGACTTCCCAGTGGAGAAACTCCTCCAAGTAGAAGGTCCTCTCCATGAGCCAAACCAACACCAAGGCATCATTAAATGCCCCATCACCTAAAGGCACATGATTCCAGGTTTGATGGGCTCAAACAGCTCACTGAGGTTTCTGATGGGGGCAGAGGCTTAGGTTTCAGAACATCAGGGGAGGCAAGAGTTTCATGAATAATTGAATCACCAAATCACACAGAAAAGTCGCCTAAAGTTTTCACAAGCATTAATTTTGCTTAATATTAAAATATATAAATGATGTAAATACAAACGTGACCAATAGAAGAGCAAATATGCAACTAATGGGATTATAATGCATGTATATGAATGAGCAATCAAATAAAATTCTATATAAATACTATGTTCCATTTACTACCAATATTGATGTGTCCTCAGGACAAGGCTATTCCTGGAGTACTTTATTATCTCCACCATCATCAATGTATTAATCTCACTTACATGGCCAATGGGAAAATGCTAGGTCCAAATCAGAGATGAGAGGAATCACATCAGAATTAAAGATAAAAGAATGCTGTATGATTCTATATCTGTAATGTTGCTTTGCTGAATGAACTATCTCCAGTTTCTGCTCTTGACCTTGACTACAGAAGAATGTACCCTAGAGAGAAACTGTTCCAGCTCGTCAAAGGTTCCTAGATGACTCACATTGTGAGGACTAGGGAATGACTCTGGTCCAACTCAGTGTCTGCTAAAGAATTCTACTTCAATCTCCCCTATTGAACTGAGTACAGTTTTTTTTTTTTTTTTTTCTGTGTGTCAGAGAAAGAGGACAGAGAGAAAAAGTGTCCAGTGATCCTCTCTGCAAATGCTGTACGTTTGTCCATTTTTAGAGTGATATTCTCTTTGGGAAGTAAACAGCAGAGCAGCCTGGTTAACAGTGTGCACTCTGGAGTCATCCAGGCTGAGTGGGATCCCAGCTGAGCCTGGGCTGAGTAAATTGTGGGTAAATTATTCAACATCCTTGATCCTAGAATCTTTTATCTACAAAGATGGTATAATGGTAGTACTTACTGTTAGCCTCATGAGAAATAATGTTTAGAGGATGAAAGAAAAGCAGGAAAATAGGAAAGGAGGAAGGGAGGGGGAGAGAAACCAAAGAAAACTCTTTGAAGTCAACTATTTACACAAATATTCTGCAACAGGATAAGCTGGAAAATTCCCCTCCATAGAGCATTTTCACCAGAGCTTTTAGTTTTTCTCTAAATTTCAGCACTAGTTCATAAGCAAGAGAATATTAACAGAGAAGGAGAAGCAGCCTCCCCAGGAGCACAGCCCCAGCATCAGGCACACTTTCCAAGGCTGTTGGTGGGGAGAGAAGAAAGATGCCAAGTCTTCTCATGGCCCATGTGGCCCACCAAGGAACATAAGCAGATGAAGAGCCTACAGCAGCTGAAATACCTGCCTCCAGCCACTCTGCCTGCACACATCCTCAGACCCATTACAGAAGGTGCTTGGGCTCCAGCCCTCATCTCAGGTGCTTTTAGAGGTGGCTTCTCTCCTCATCTTGTGCCTGGTGTAAGATGGAATTGGGAGTCCACATATTGTCCTCAGAGAGCTCCTCTAGGCCCAAGATCATGATTCTCATCAATCTCAAACAGACTGTCTTTGTGGACACATGCTGTAACATATGGTGAGTGACTATATAATTTATCATAGAAACTAAGGCACTAAGATTAAAGAGAGTATGTTAATAATTCTACAGTCAATGAATGCAAACTATTAATAGGACTTTCCAGATGCAGTTCATCTGAATATAGATGAATTCAGCGGATACAGGGCATGAAATCGGGGCTTCTTGGTGCAGGAATCCATTTAGAAAGTAAGTTGGGGTCTTTGCTTGTGATTGTTTTCCCTTTGGAGAGGTCCTAATCCCATGGAACCTGGAAATATTACCTTAGATGACAAAGACTTTCCCCTGATTAACCTGGATTATCTGAGTGGGCCCTAAATGCAATAACATGAACCCTCATAAAGAACAGCAGGGGGAAATTTGACTACACAGAGTAAAAGACAATGTGAAGATGGAGCACAGGAAATTTGAAGACACTGGCCATGAAGATTGGAATGATGTATCGATAAGGCCAGGAATGCTGGCAGCCATCGCAGCTGAAGGAGGTCAGGAACAGACTACCCAGGAGGAGCACGACCGTGCCGGTTTTGATCCAATGAAACTAATTTTAGACTTCTGGCTTCCAGAACCATAAGAAAGTACATTTCAGTTGTTTGAAGACACCAGGCTTCTGGTAATTAGTTACAAAAGTTACAGGAAAATAATATACTACTTTAGCCTTTCTTTCTTTTGTAATAGTTTCTGAAATAAAATACTTGTCAATTTTTAACAATGGTGGTGGTTAATTTTTAAAGTGGTGGCTTACACCTGTAATCCCAGAACTTTGGGAGGCCGAGGCAGGAGAATTGCCTGAGCTGAGGAGCTCAAGAACAACCTGAGTAAGAGTGAGACCCCATCTCTAAAAAAAAAAAAAAAATTGCCAGGCATTGAGGTGGGTGCTGGTAGTCCCAGCTACTCAGGAGGCTAAGGCAAGAGAATTGCTTGAGCCCAAAGCGTTTGAGCTTGCTGTTAGCTATGATGCCATAGCACTCTACCCAGGGCAACTGAGTGAGATTCTGCCTCAAAAACAAACAAACAAAAAACTATTAAAAACTTTTAACAAGTGAACAGTACAGAGAAGCATATAAGCAGGTGTGTTGCCTGCCCCCGTCTGCTTCTGAACTTTAATTCAAATTGTCAGGAAAACATGTTTTTTACAAAGCAATTCATACCTGAAATTAACAATGTTTATAATATACTTTCTCAAAACTAACTCATATTCCTAACCTTATAAAATAATTTAGATATTATTGTATAAAACTTACAAAATATAGGAAAGAATAAATATAAAGCCTAATCTTCTATTATCAACAATTTAGAGGCAGCTATTATCATTTCTGCCTATTTTCTGCCATCTTTCTCCTATTATGTATATATATTACTATGACCATACTTGGAGTTAGTATCTTGTATCTTGGGAGTTTTTTTGTTTGTTTGTTTGTTTGGTTTTGTTTTTTATTGTATGGGATTCCTTGAGGGTACAAAGAATTATGTTACATCCCACCCCCAAGAGGCGCCATACACCATCACCCCATCCCTCTCCCTCCTCCCACTCCCTTATACTGCTAATCCCCAACTTGTATTAGCTCATCTCCTGCCTTCATATTAGAATTGAGTACACTGGATTCTTGCTTCTCCAGTCTTGTGATGCTTTACTAAGAAGAATGTATTTCAAATAGATCAAGGGCCAGATCTTGATGTCCAACATTGGTTATGGAAGCAACAAGAAAGCAAAGCATATGCTTCCCTGTGGTTTCCAGAAGTTCTTCATCCACAACATCAAGGAGCTGAAAGTGCTGCTGATGTGCAACACATCTTACTGTGTAGTGATTGCTCACAACGTTTCCTCCAAGAACCACAAAGTCACTGTGGAAAGAGTAGCCCATCTGGCCATTAGAGTCCCCAGTCCCAATGGCAGGCTTCAGAAAAGAAAATGAATATACAGTTCATGTGTACATATTATTTGTGATTAAATAAAACTATAAAAACTGCAAAAAAAAAAAAAAAATGTGGGAAGATGTCCCGACCCGCGGGACAACAACAGGGAGCCGAAGAGATCACCTAGAGAAATGAGATCGGACAAGGGGCGCGAGAAATGGAGGCAGGACAACAGTCTGATCGAGCCTCAAATTTTATTGGTACAGCAGCGGCTTATAAGC
>CAUYPK010011783.1:0-13446 GCA_963574355.1 Loris lydekkerianus | reverse complement strand
TCACAACATATTTTCAGAGGTCTATAGGTGCTCTGCCTTGAGGAAAACACACAGTCATTACTTCATATTGAGTAAACTGAGTGAATGCTTGAAGATATTTTTCCATTAACTCTATTCCCCTGTGGCTACTTTCTTCTTTATAATTTTGTTTACACACCTGCACAGAGATTAGTCAGTATCTAGAAGAAGATGTTTACTGAAAAAGTGATTGTGTTGATGTGGTAACAGGATATTTCTTTTCAAGTTGATTTCAGATAGGTAAATTGAGGTAATGGTGAAACTAACAGATAATAGATTAAGTGTGTATGTGACTAGAAAGGTATAAAATAAAACCCCTAAATAAAGAACTTCGCTACACGCCATCCTATCCCGTGTAGTCTGTTTCTTCACTTAATAATTACAGGAGCGAGTTTACATCCATGGCAAAGCTGCTGTTCGTTCGCGTCTCCGGTCACGCAACATTAGTTTACAAAACTACACATTGAATTAGCACAGAGCAGAAAGTGAGATTCTCTGGTGAGATTGGAGATGGTTGGGATTGTTCACCAAGAAGGTTATCCTTGAACTAGGGTTTTGAAGAATGAACAGGAGTTCTCTGGCTAAACAAGGTAGGTGGGATGCCCTAGGAAGAAAGAATCTGTATTCTTTCATATCACACGATGTTATTTATAGGAGGGTGCATAGGAGAAATCTAGGCTAAGATTAACAAATGCCAAAGTATGAGAACCTAGGAATTTTAAGAAGCCAGTTAAATCATCTGATTGGCCCAAGAGAAGAGGCTCAGCGAGGAGAAAGTTCTGTAGCTGTGCCTAGTGAAAGCCAGCACATGTAAAAGATGGCATCTGTGCCAGGGCTGGGCCTGATGGTGTGTTCTGACCTCTGAGCTCTGAGCAGAAGTAGGCTGCAGGAGCAAAGTATATGAGTGTTGAAGCATGGTGCTTAATCACTGTGAATGTTAACAAATAGTGACATCAAATAGAGGAGAGAAATCAATACAAAACCCAGCACCTTTTGGCACTGAGAAATTTAGAGATGTTCAGCAGGGGATGGCAGATGCTCAGGGGACATGGAAATGTCCAGCAGGTGACTAGCAGGAAATAGGAGAAGTTGGGCCCAGGTGCAGTGCCCAGAGGATACCGACAGAGAGCAGAGGCAGTCTAGTGCAAGTAAACCTCCTTAGCTACTCACTGTAACTCCCAAAGCATAAGAACTTTTAGAGCTCCACACATTCTTCATTCAGGACTGTGAACATATTCAGTTACGATAGTGTTAATGTTATTAATGGGATCCCCTTGGCACCTACAAGCTAGGACTGAGGAAAGTAGAGTTATGCATTTAGCAAAGAGTTTAATGGAGCAACATGACAACAGCTTGGCTCTTAGGTGGCAAGAAAATTGTTCTCAGAGGTAGGAAAGATGGAAGTTTATGTTATATAGAAATAAAACACCTGCTTAAACTTTTTCGTATAGTGAATTAAGATATGCTTACTTAGTTAGGCTACAGTTGTAAGAGAAGAGATTGAAAAACAATGTTGGTGATATGTGTTGGTTGATTTGGAAAGAATTGTCTGACTTGAAAGCAGAAGTGAGAGGCTAGAGAGGGAAAAAACATGAGATTTTGCATGTTTGAAAAGCTAATAGCTTAAGACCCCAAACACTAAGAAATGGGACTTTAAAAAATAAAAAGAGTTCTGAGCCATAAACATTTAAAACCTCTTTCAACTGATTAAAGGGACTCAGCACAAACATTATATTAAAGCTCTACCTTTCTGCCCATGCTTTCAGACAGCCTTAATGTGTTCATCATTAGGTTGAAATAGAAAGGGGAGTGGAGAAGAAGATGCAGGAAAATAAACCAGTACTGAGTGTTCTGGTTAGTAATTCTTGAGTGTGTTTACAGGCACCTGGAATTTACTAAGAGCAAATTGATCAGAAGACTACCAAGTTTTAAAGAAACTTTATTGCTGAAAAAAGCCTTTGGCTCTTCCAATGGTACAGTAACCTCTGGGCCCTTTAGTTTGTAGAGCAGGAAGAAAGGTATAAATGCTGTGCACTCCCCCAGGAGTGCCTGCTCCCCAGAACCTGAAGATGTGACGGAGGAAGAAGAAAATTCCTAGAGCCAGGGCGAGAAGAATAATGAACAAGAACATCTGCTAGAGAGAATTATCAGAGACTAAACAAGGAAATGCACTCACCAACCAGGTATGGGCCTTTGAAATGCTTGCTGTTCCACAGCTGCTGTGGCCTACTGACAGAGCAATGCCTGGAATCCATCCTTTCTCCAGGTGGGAGTCTGTCCTGAGGTTATTCTGTCTCTACCACTGCATGCTGGATATGGATGCAGGAAAGATGTCTTATTCTTTCAGTTTATACATTGCTAAGCCAAGAGGGTCCACATTCAAAACTGATGGAGAGGACCAGGTATTACTCAGAAATCACAGACTCTGAGCCAGGTACAGTGAGGAAGGGAATGCACTGTACTGTGTGATGGCACTGAGCAGAGGGTGGGGAGAAATATCAATATTTCGTAACCAGAGGGGCTGATGGTGGCAGGGATATCCTTCTGATTATCACAAGTTGTGGTGGCTATTTTGGCTAGGAAGAAGGCTCCCAGCCAGAACTATATGTCTCAGCCCTCTGGCATCTGAGTGGGACTACATTACTAGTTCTGGCCAACAGAATTGTGTGCACAAGTGATGTGTGTCCCTTCTGGTTTGGTATAGTTTAATTATTCAGTGTGTCTTTCTTCCCACATTCTTTTCCCTTTATATGGGCATCTTGGAGGCAAAATGTTGACAAGACAGAGGAAGCCTAGATCCCAGAGTAATCACTGCAATGAGGGCTGCCTAGAAAAGGTATTCAGGCATAGCTACATTGGACAATGAGAAGTAAATTCCATCATCTAAGTCACTGTATTCTGTTGTTGGTGTTGTTAGAGAAGCTGTTGTTAATTGGCCTAATACAACCAGCATAACTGAGTGCAGGAAATGAGAAATACCACACTGCAGTGAAAAAAAGTCTGATACTGTTAAAACGTAAGATGAATAGGGAGACAAGGTTGGAGATGTAAGCAAAGAATAGCTAAGTATTTCTCAAACAATGGTTCACACACTACCTGTATTAGGAGGGGAGAGGATGGGTTGATAGAGGGAGAGTTAGTAAGGGGACCACACCTATGGAGCACATTGCAAGTACAAGTTGGATCTATCAGGTGTAGAACACAAATGTCTTAATGCTGTAATTGAGTAAATGAGGTGAAAGCTATGTTGATTAGTAGGATGTAAGCACTCCAATTTGTACAAATAATCAACACATCGAATCCCATGTATTTATGATCTATGTACAAATGACTTAATAAAAAAATGCAGAGGCTCCCCATGCCTCAACTCACAAAACCAGAATCTCTTAATAAACAACAAACACATTTTAATCAAGAACCCAAGTGATTCAGCTATATACAATAAGTTGAGCCTAGTTGGATAGGGAAGGACCTTATGGATCATTTTAAGATTTCTTTGTTTTATTTCCCCACACAGGCGGTATGGGGCTGGTGAAAGTTGAGACTTAGAAAGCAACAAGCTCATATCTCAGAAGGTGAACCCCACAAGGGAAAAAGCTTTGTTGTCTTGGTCACTATGGCATCCTTAGCACCTTAGAAAGTACCTGGAATTTAGTGAATACTCAATAAATGTTGAGGAATAGATGAATCAAGTTCGAATTTAAAAATGAGAATTGACAAGGAGGTGTGGTTAATGAATTAGAGAGGAAGATAATGGCTGCTGAGTGACCTGTTAGGAGGCTATTATTAATAAAATTGTTCAGGTGTGAGATGCTACATTTTTAAGCCAAGGTGATGGCAGTGAGACTAGAAGATAAAGAATGACTTTGAAACCCATTTAGAAGGGTAAGTTGATGTGACTTAGTGAATGATTCAAACAAGTGGATGAGGGACAGGAAAGAGCCTAGCAAGACTCTCATTTTTTCCTTGTCTAATGAAATTGATGATGGTGTTATTCACAAGGATTTAGTACTCAAATCAGTTTTCAGAAGAAGATAATAAATTCAGTGTTAGTTATGCTGAGATTGACATTCTGATAAAACACATGATATTCAGTACATGGTTGGCTATATTTTTTAAGAACACATGAAAAATAACAGGGCTATAAATATAGATTTGGGGATCTACTGTTCATTCCTTCCTTCATTGATTCATTCATTAAACAAGCTGTTACTGAATGTTTACCTTATTAGACTAGGGGGTGGACAAAAAAAGTTGCCTTCAAAAATCTTAGAGACTTATGAAAGGTCTAAAGAGTAGTAAGCACCCTGAAAAAGATATGTCCAGGGAATTCAGAAAGGACCACCCAACCTAACTGGGAAGTTGAGAGACAGTTTCATGGTGGAGGCCTTTAGAGAAACTGCAGTTTCAGCAGAAGCATCTGTGTGGACAGAAGCACCAGATTCAGGGAGGTAGAAGCCAGATTTCAAGGGGGTTGAGAAGTGAACAAGGGCTTAAGAAGTAAGGACGGTGAGTTTCACACAACTCTTTCGGGACATTTTGATGAGAAGGGACAAAGAAGAGAAATAGGTCAATAGCTAGAGGGACCATTACAGAGGTCCAAAAATTCTATTTAGATAAAGACAGTTGAGGGTTTTTTTGTGTGTGTGTGTGTGTGGAAGGGTGGAAAAGGTTAAAGTTATAAGAGAGAGGAGAAAATTGATGGAGCAAGATCACAGAGAAGACAGGACAGGATGAGGTAAGTTCATGTGATAGAATGAGCTGCAGACAGAAGATGAAAGGTCTCTTGCACTGCTCATGGTGGGAAGTGAGAGCGCAGACCCAGGCTGTGTCTGCTGGTGAGAGGGGAAATGCGAAGTGGGCCCCACTTGATGCATGTGTGGCTAGCACTGTGAGGGGTTTGGAGATGAAGGACTGCATAACAGCATGGAGTATGTTCTCTGGGTTTATGTGACAAGAGGAAAAAAAAAAAAAGATAGAGCAAGCTTTTAAGGCAAAGCTAAAAGCAATCAATGTGTCAAGCTGGAAAACATGAATTATGCCCAGGGATAATGTTTATTTTTTACAAAGGTATATTTTTCCCCAGATTATGAGAACTCTGTAGAATCCTAGCAGACTTTTAGGTATCTTTGCAACCCTGTGCCTAGCAAAGTGCCTGATCCATGGCAGGCCCTCAAAAAAATGACTCCTGTATCATTCCTGGGCCCTGTCAGTACCTCTGCAACACCTTTATCTACTCCTAACAGCCATACATTTTTATTATAATGAAACCAATATTCTAATTAATGATAATTACTAACAATTAAAAGTAATAACCAACTATGTCAGTAAAATACCTTCTCATAAGAGCCCTGGACCAAGGAAGATGGCAAAGATTACATTAAAAAACACCCACATGGGCTTCAAAGTAATGGGAAAAAATAGGCTAGAATTCACGACACCACTTGGGTTTGCTCAGGGTGTTTTGTAGGCCTCTTTATATTCATACAAGATTCCTTTGGATTTAGAGTAAGATTTAAATAATCTCCTAAAACAACATATGCTCAACTCATAACTGTTACCAAACATATGTTCAGAATGGATAAGCCAGTAGCTGTGATTTATGCGAGAAGAGAAGGCGGCATGTGTATCCATACCATTCCCTGTTCTCAGATTCCCTGCAGATCCAGTCTAAAAATAGTCATGGAAATTTTATTATTTCCTTCTTCAGATAAAATTTTATTCTTCAGATAAACATGAAGAAGGAAATAGGAATGGAATTGGATCAATAATTGTATTGTTACCATCATACCCACCACCACCGGCAGCAGCCTCAAAAAGAACAAAAGCATCTCTGCACAGAGCAATGTGCTGTCACAGTGGTCACAGACACTCTCCATGCCTATGGAAAGCGTATAAAGGTCAAGCGACAAACCTGGAGGAAGAAAGGACATAAACTTGTGGCTAGATGTAGCTCCCTCTCCAGCCATGTTTCCTGAACCAATTCATAATTCAGACCAGTGTTTCTTAGCCCTCACCACACATTAGACTCACATGGAAAAGTTTAAAAAATAGAGTTTCATAGTGCCTACCTCCAATTAACTATCAGAGTCTAGAAGGGAGGCTTTTGTTAGGGGGTTCAGGCATCTGTATATTTTTTATTAAGTCTTTTGTACATAGATCATAAATACATCTATGCCCATTTCAGTGTGTTGATTATTTGTACAGATTGGAGTGCTTACATCATGTTAATCAGCATAGCTTTCATCTCATTTACCCAATTATAGCATTAGGACATTTGTGTTCTACACATGATAGAACCAGCTTGTACTTGCAATGTAATCCATAGTTGTGGTGCCCCTACTATCCCCTACTATCCCTCTCACCCCCTTCCCATCCCTTGCCCTCGCCTTCCCTCCTTCATCATAGACTAAAGTTGTGTTTCATTTTTCATATGCAAGTGTGAGTTATTATAAATTGGTTTCAAAGTAATACTGAATACATTGAACAATATTTTTTCCATTCCTGAGATTCTTTGCTAAGAAGAATATTTTCCAGCTCCATCATGTAAACATAAAGGAGGTAATGTCTCCTTTTTTTACTGCTGCATAATATTCCATGGTATACATATACCACAATTTATTAATCCATTCATGGGTCAGTGGGAACTTGGGCTTCTTCCATGACTTGGCAATTATGAATTGAGCTGCAATTAACAATCTGGTGCAAATATATCTATTGCCAAATGAGTTTTGGTCCTTTGGAATACACCTAGAAGAGGAATTGCAGGATCAAACAGCAGGTCTACATTTATATCCCTGAGTGTTCACCAAACTTCCTTCCAAAAGGAATGTACTAGCTTGCATTCCCACCAGCAGTGCAGAAGTATTCCCTTTTCTGCACATCCACGCCAACATCTGTTGTTTTGGAATTTTGTGATGTGGGCTACTCTTACTGGAGTTAGATGGTATCTCAGAATAGTTTTGGTTTGCATGTCTCTGATGATTAAAGATGATGAGCATTTTTTCATGTGTCTGTAGGCCATGCGCCTGTCTTCTTCAGAGAAGCTTCTGTTCATGTCTCTTGCCTACAATGAAGTGGGATCACTTGTTTTTTGCTTAGTAATAAGTTTGAGTTCTCTGTGAGTTCTGGTTATTAGATCTTTGTTGGTAGTATAACTTGCAAAAATTCTCTCCCATTCTGAGGGCTATTTGCTTTACTTAGTGTGTTCTTGGCAGTGCAGAAGCTTTTTAATTTGATCAAATCCCAGTAATGTATTTTTGATGTTGCTTCAATTGTCCAGGTGTCTTCCTCATGATGTATTCTCCCAGGCCAATTTTCTCAAGTGTTTCCCCTGCCCTCTGTCTAACAATATTTATAGTTTCATGTCTTAAGTTTAAGTCCTTTAACCAGTGAGAGTCAGTTTTTATTAGAGGAGAAAGATGTGGGTCCAGTTTCAGTCTTCTACAAGTTGCCAGCCAATTCATCCAGCACCATTTATTAAATGGGAATCTTTCTCCCAATTTATATTTTTAATAGGCTTATCGAAAATCAAATGACGATAAGTGTCTGGGTTCACCTCTTGGTCTTCAATTCTGTTCCATACATCTACCTCTCCGTTTTTGTGCCAGTACCATGCAGTTTTGATCACTGTTGATTTATAATAAAGTCTAAAGTCTGGAAGGGTGTATCCTCCTTATTTGTTTTTATTTCTGAGTAATGTCTTGGCTATTCAAGGTTTTTTCTGTTTCTATATAAAACGAAGTACTATTTTTTCCAGGTCTTTAAAATATGAGAGAGGTGCTTTAATAGGGATCGCGTTAAATCTGTAAATTGCTTTAGGTAGTATAAACATTTTAACAATGTTGATTCTTCCCAGCCATAAGCATGGTATATTTTTCCATTTGTTAACATCTTCAGCTACTTCATTTCATAGAGTTTCATAATTCTCTTTATAGAGACCTTTCATGTCCTTAGTTTGATATGCTCCCAGATATTTCATCTTCTTTGGCACTATTGTAAAGGGAATAGAATCTTTGATTGTTTTTTCCCCTTGACTATTGTAGGTGCATATAAAGGCCACAGATTTATGAGTGTTAATTTTGTATCCTGAGACATTACTATATTTCTTGATCACTTCTAGGAGTTTTGTAGTTGATTCCCTGGGGTTTTCCAGATATATAATCATATCGTCTGTGAAGAGTGACAGTTTTATCTTCTCTGGTCCTATTTGGATCCCGTTGATTGCCTTCTTTTGCCTGATTGTGACTAAGAATTCCATTACAATTTTAAAAAGCAGTGGAGACAGCGGGCATCCTTGCATGGTTCCCGATCTGAGTGGAAATGATCTCAATTTTACTCCATTCACTATGATATTGGCTGTGGGTTTGTTGTAGATGGCCTCTATCAGTTTAAGAAATGTTCCTTCTATACCTATTTTCTTAAGCATTCTGATCAAGAAAGGATGCTGGATATTGTCAAAAGCTTTTTCTGCATCAATTGAGAGAATCATATGGTCTTTGTTTTTAAATTTGTTTATGTGATGTGTTATATTTATGGATTTACATATATTGAACCATCCTGGGGAACCTGGGATGAAACCCACCTGGTCATGGTGTATAATTTGTTTGATGTATTGTTGGATTCTTTGCTAGGATCTTATTGAATATTTTTGCATCAATATTCATTAGAGATATTAGTCTATAATTTTCTTTTCTTGTTTGGTCTTTTCCTGGTTTAGGTATCAGGGTTACATTTGTTTCATAGAATGAGTTGGGAAGTATTCCTTCTTTTTCTATGTTTTTGGAAAGATTAAGTAATATAAGTACTAGTTCCTCTTTAAAGGTTTGGTAGAATTTTGATGTGAAGCCATCTGCTCCCGGGATTTCTTTTTGGGGAGATTTCTTATAGTTGATGCTATTTCAGAGCTTGTTAGAGGCTTGTTCAATATTTTCACTTTTTCTGGCTAAGTCTGGGAGGGTGACATGTTTCCTAGTATTGATCAATTTCCTTAAGATTTGCACACTTCTGAGAGTAGAGTTTTATGTAGTATTCATTAAGGATTTGCTGAATTTCTGAGGAGTCCATTGTTATTTGACCTTTATCATTTCTTATTGATGAAATTAGGGATTTTACACTTCTACTTCTGGTTAGGTTAGCCAATGGTTTATCTATTTTATTGATTTTTTTCAAAAAACCAACTCTTTGATTGGTTGATCTGTTGTATGATTCTTTTGTTTTAATTTCATTAAGTTCTGCTCTAATTTTAGTTATTTCTTTTCTTCTACTGGGTTTAGGGTTGAAGGTTCTTCCTTTTCCAGTTGCTTGAGATGACCCATTAAGTTATTGACTTCCTCTCTTTCCGTTCTCTTGAGGAAGGCTTGCAATGCTATAAATTTTCCTCTTAGGACTGCCTTTGCTATATCCCAGAGGTTCTGATAGTTCATTTCTTAATTATTGTTTTGTTCCAAAAATTTGGTAATTTCCTTCTTAATCTCGTCTATGACCCAGCTACCATTCAGCATGAGGTTATTAGTTTCCATGTTTTTGTATGCGTGTGGAGATTCCTGTTGTTACTGAGTTCAACTTTTATTCCGTGGTAGTCCGAGAAAATACAAGGAATGATTTCTATTCTTTTAAATTTGCTGAGGTTAGACTTGTGACCTAAGATGTGATCAATTTTGGAGGATGATCCATGGGCTGATGAGAAGAATTTGGTTTTGTTAGGATAAAATGTTCTATAGATGTCTATTAGATACAAATGTTGAATGGTTAAGTTTCATTCTAAAATTTCTTTACTTAGCTTCTTTTTTGAGGATCTATCCAACACTGCCAGAGGAATTTTAAAGTCTCCAACAATTATGATGCTGGGGGAAATAAAATTGCTCATGTCAGTTAGAGTTTCTCTTATAAATTGAGGTGCATTCTGGTTGGGTGCATAGATGTTGATAATTGAAATCTCATTGTGTTGAGTGTTGCCCTTAACACATAAAAAGTGACCATCATTGTATTTTCTTACTTTGATTGGTTTAAAGCCTATTGTATCTGTGAATAAAATTGCAACACCTGCTTTTTTCTGATTTCCATTTGCCTGAAATACAGATGACTGTCCCTTCACCCTGAGTCTATGTTTATCTTTTAGGGAAAGTGAGATTATTGAATGCAGTAGATGTCTGGCCTGAGTTTTTGTATCCAGTCAGTCAACCTGTGTCTCTTTAGAGGGCAATTTAAGCCATTCACATTAATTGAGAGTAATGATAAACACGACAGAGTTTGGGGTATGGAGTTTTTCAAAAGTCCAGTGAACATTTTTAATCCTTTTGCCACTATGGAAGTTAGAATTTGTTCAAAAGTTTCTGAGTGATTTTACTTTGGTGGTGGAAGATTGTGTTGCTCATTATGGAGGATAGATCTGAGAATATCCTGAAGAGCTGGTTTAGTTATGGCAAATTTCTTCAACATGTGAATGTTATTAAGGTATTTAATTTTTCCATCATAGATGAAACTCAGTTTAGCTGGATACAGGATCCTGGGTTGAAAGTTATTTTGTTTAAGGAGATTAAGGGTCAATGACCACCCTCTTCTAGCTTGAAAGTTTTCAGTGGAGAGATCTGCAGTCATTCTAATGTTCTTCCTCTTGTATGTAATGGTTTTCTTATGTCTTACAGCTTTCAGAATTTTCTCCTTCATATTAACTGTAGCAAAATTAATTACAATGTGTCTATGAGAATTTTTATTTCACTTGAATTGTGCCAGTGTTCTGAAACTGTCTGCTATCTGAATTTCAGAATCTCTGGGCATGTCTGAAAAATTCTCTTTAATTATTTCATGAAGCAAAGCATCTGTATCCTTCACAGCAACCTCATCACTTTCAGATATTCTTATAAGGTGAATATTAGACCTCTTTGAATTATCCCAGAGCTCTTAGAGAAAATGATCCATTTTTGTTCTCCACTTTTGTTCCTCTTTGAGTGTTTGGGAGCATTCAAAAGCTTTGTCTTCAATATAAGAGATCCTTTCTTCTGCCTGCTCCATTCTGTTACTGAGGGATTCTAGATTTTTTATATCTTTGAGGGCTGTAAATTCTTGCTTTAATGTGTCAAAACCTTTGGTCATTTTGTCTTTAAATTCGTTAAATTCTTGAGACATCTTTTGAATTTCTGCTTTAAATTCTAATTTCATCATTTCCTCCATTTTGTTGATCCTATTTGCTATCCAAATTCTGAACTCGATTTCTGACATCTCAGCCATCTGTTTGTGAATAGGATCTTGTGCTGTCTGCTTTATCGTTTCTTGGGGAAATTGATTGTTCATGTTGCCAGAGTTTTTCTGCTGATTCCACCTCACGATTGTTTTTCACTGTTGGCTAGGTGGTCTGATAAGGTGAGATTGGATTGGGGTTTCCTGGGGTTGTGGTCAACCAGCCCTTTGTTAACTATCTGGGACTGATGACTGCAGCTTTTTCCCCTTTAGCTTTGCAAAGGACATGTACAGTATTACAGTCTGAGGCTGTGGAAACCTTCTTGGTGTGGTGGGGTTAGGTGGCTCAATCTTGTATTCAACTGGTTCTTGTCTGATCCTGGTGGATCAGTGACTCTGGTGAAGTCTTAGCTGTGAAGAAATACAAGCCATTAAGAAACCCCACCTCCCCAGTCAACAACTGAAATGGGAAAATCAACCCTTCCTGTACTACACAACCAGGCTATCACCCTAGAGTGTCCTTGGGTGATTGTCCCAAGTTAGGGGTTCCAGATCAATTGACCCTGTCAGTGCAAACTCTCAGGTGAGAGAGTTTGAAATGTCTCCAGCAGCTAGATAGCAGAGGTCTACTGGCTGCTCAGATTTGGCTCTCTTCGGTGCTCTACGGAGTAAGAAAGGCTGGCCCAGTAGCACAGTAGGACCAGGGGGCTAAGTCTCTTTCTCCACTTTGTTCCTTTTTCATGACCAATGACTGGTGACCTCACAGGTCTGCAGTCCTGTTCCCTCCAATAATGCGAAGTGCCAGGGCTTAGCACCTGTCAGAGTCAAAGGAAGGTCAATGCCCCCGAGGCCCAGGCCCTGCCGTCAGCTACCAGCCAGCTCGGGGAGCTGAGGCCTGCCTGTCTTGGGTGTTCAATATCCACTGGCTAATGTTCCACTGGGGCTCAGTGTAATCCTGGGGGTACCAGGCTTGCAAATGCTTATCTCCCTCTGCCACTGTGCCTTTGCCCCTGCTGCTCTACAGCATCGGTATCCCTATCGAGTGACTTCGGTTTCCTCTGGCAGTGCACAGAGTTGGGGGATCATTTTATTGTTGCTGGATCTTTGTGGGAAGTGCCCCTGCACAGCTCCTCTGCCACGGCCAAAGCCAGAGAATTCTGGCTGTAGGAGCAGCTCTAGGAGCGAGCTGCACACGGATCTGGCAGCAGGGCAGGGTACACTGCACATGATTCTGGCAAGGAGAACAGTACTCCACTGGCAATTCTGGTCGGGAGGGGGCCTGGCATGGAGGCAGGGTGGGTGTGGTGTGCAGCTTCAGCGGTCTCCAGACTGGGGGTGAACTTGCCTACATAGAGGTCTCGGGTGGGTGGGAGCGCAGTGTGAGGCCTTGGAGGTCCGAGTGGGCAGGGTGCGGTGCAGAGGCACTGAGGGCATCCGGGGTATGGCCGGCATCTGTATTTTTTTAAAAGCTCCTTGTATTTTTTCATTATTAAATTTTTATTTTGAAAAATTATAGATTCACATGCAGCTGTATAAATAATACAGAAAGATCTTATGTATCCTTTGAAACCTTTCTCCTGAGGTTAACACCTTGGAAAAGCATACCACAATGTCACAGCAGAAGACTGACATTGAGACAGTCAAGATACAGAACAGTTTGATCTGACAAGGACTCCCCCCTGTTACCATGGCATAACCATGCTCACAGCCTTCCCACCTCTACCTCTTCAGGAACACCTAGTAACCTCTAATCTGGTCTCCAGTTTTATAGTTTTGGCATTTCATGATTGTTGTATAAATGGAATCATATAATATGTGACCATTTGGGATTAGCTTTTCTCACTCAGTATGATTCCCCTGAGATCGATCCATATTGCTATGTTTGTCAATGTCTTCTTCCTTTTTGTCACTGAATAGTGTGCCACAGTTTAACTGTTCACCTATTGAAGGGCATTTGTGTTGTTATGTATTTTATTTTATTTTATTTTTTATTAAATCGTAGCTGTGCACATTAATGTGATCATGGGGCACCATACACTAGTTTCATAGACTGTTTGACACATTTTCATCGCACTGGTTAGCATAGCCTTCCTGGCATTTTCTTAATTATTGTGCTAAGACATTTACATTCCACATTTACTAAGTTTCACATATGCCCTTGTAAGATGTTAAGCTATTATGGATAAAGCTATTGTGAGCAATCATGTATGGAGTTTTGTGTGAAAATAAGTTTTCATTTCTTGGAGATAA
>CAUYPK010011782.1:0-11232 GCA_963574355.1 Loris lydekkerianus | reverse complement strand
TAAATCGGTAGCCTTTATATATATCAACAATAGTCAAGCTGAAAAACAGTTAAGGACTCTATTCCATTCACAGTAGTGCCAAAGAAGATGAAGTATTTGAGAGTTTATCTAACAAAGGATGTGAAAGATCTCTATAAAGAGGACTATGAAACTCTAAGAAAAGAAACAGCTGAAAATGTTAACAAATAGAAAATCATACCATGTTCATGGCTGGGAAGAATCAACATTGTTAAAATGTCCATACTACCCAAAACAATACACAATTTTAATGCAATACCTATTAAAGCTCCACTGTCATACTTTAAAGTTCTTGAAAAAATAATACTTTGTTTTGTATGGAATCAGAAAAAACCTCAAATAGCCAAAACATTACTCAGCAATAAAAACACAGCAGGAGGAATCACACTACCAGACCTCAGATTATACTATAAATCAATAGTGATCAAAACAGCATGGTACTGGCACAAAAACAGAGAAGTAGATGTCTGGAACAGAATAGAGAACCAAGAGAAGAATCCAGCTACTTACCATTATTTGATCTTTGACAAGCCAATTAAAAACATTCAGGGGGGAAAAGATTCCCTATTTAACAAATGGTGCTGGATGAACTTGCTGGCAACCTGTAGAAGACTGAAACTGGACCCACACCTTTCACCATTGACTAAGATAGACTCTCACTGGATTTAAGACTTAAACTTAAGACATGAAACTATAAAAATACTAGACGAGAGTGCAGGGAAAACCCTTGAAGAAATTGGTCTGGGTGAGTATTTTATGAGGAGGATCCCCTGGGCAATCGAAGCAGCTTCAAAAATATACTACTGAAACCTGATCAAACTAAAAAGCTTCTGCACAGCGAAGAACACAGTAAGTTAAGCAAGCAAATAGCCATCAGAATGCAAGAAGATTTTTTCAGGTTATGTCTCTGACAAAGGTTTAATAACCAGAATCCACAGAGAACTCAAACATATAATTAAGAAAAGAACAAGTGATCCCATTGCAGGCTGGGCAAGGGACTTGAAGAGAAACTTCTCTGAAGAAGACAGCCGCACAGCCTACAGACATATGAAAAAATGCTTGTCATCTTTAATCATCAGAGAAATGCAAATCAAAACTACTTTGAGATATCATCTAACTCCAGTAAGATTAGCCCATATCACAAAATCCCAAGACCAGAAATGCTGGTGTGGATGTGGAAAAAAGGAAACACTTGTATGCTGCTGGTGGGAATGCAAATTAAAACATTCCTTTTGGAAAGATGTTTGAAGAACACTTAGAGATCTAAAAATAGATCTGCCATTCAATCCTATAATTCCTTTATGAGGTATATACCCAGAAGACCAAAAATCATATTATAACAAAGATATTTGTACCAGAATTTTTATTGAAGCCTAATTCATAATTGGTAAGTCATGGCAAAAGCCCAAGTGCTCATTGATCCACGAATGGATTAATAAATTGTGGTACATGTACACCATAGAATATTATGCATCCTTAAAGAAAGATGGAGACTTTACCTCTTTCATGTTTACATGGATGGAGCTGGAACATGTTCTTCTTAGTAAAGTATCTCAAGAATGGAAGAAAAAGTATCCAATGTACTCAGCCCTACTATGAAACTAATTTATGGTTTTTACATGAAAGCTATAACCCAGTTATAACCCAAGAATAGGGGGAAGAGGGAAAGGGAGGAGAAGGAGGGGGGAGGGGGGCAGAGGGAGGATGATTGGTGGGATTACACCTGCAGTGCATCTTACAAGGGTACATGTGAAACTTAGTAAATGTAGAATATAAATGTCTTAACACAGTAACTAAGAAAATGCCAGGAAGGCTATGTTAACCAGTGTGATGAAAATATGTCAAACGGTCTATAAAACCAGTGTATGGTGCCCCATGATCACATTAATGTATACAGCTATGATTTAATAAAAAAATAAAATAAAATAAAAGAATTTGGGGACACAGAAGTAATAAATTCACTTTTCTCTATTAAAAAAGGGGGGGGATAGGTAGGAGAGGTAAACTATGAAAAAGAGTTGAGAAAAGTAGGCAAGAAAGAAAAAAGATTCAACCTGCTAATGATTGATATTGTCAAAGACTAGAACAGAATGAGTAAAGTAGAAAAAACAGATTATTGAACAAAAACTTCCTTGAATTTTTAGATCCAGGTCTGTGAAGTCTGCACAGAGATTAGTCTGAGGAGTTGTGAGGCCAGACTTTACTTTCCGCCCTCCAGAAAGTTGTCAATAAAAACTAGAGCGGTAAATACAGAATCACTGGAAGGTTTTTTCCTCATAAATAGAGTTCAAATATTTCTGATTCTCAAGCTCATTTAAAAAATGTATTAAAATCTGACAAAAATCTATCACACTGCACACATAGACTCATACATATAGTATCATAAGAGGAATCAGTGCCCAAAGCGAAAACAGTCAGTTAATGGGCCCCAAAACACAGTAAGATAGAAGAAATGAGTTAAAAAATTATGTTCAATAGCTCAGTACGGAAATCACAGTTAGCAATATTTTATAGTATATTTCAAACTAGCCAAAATAGAATAACTGTAATGTTCTCAACACAAGGATGACATGAATGTGTGAGGCTACATATAATCAAATCACCCTGATGTAATCATCACATTACATGCATGTATCAAAAAACATGTACTCCCCAAAATATGCATGGTTGTATATCAATTAAAATTTTTATAAAGCAAAAAAAAAAAAAAAAACAAAAAAAAAACAAAAAAGAGAGAGAGAGAGATCATTATTTTAAAGCCCTTAATAAGGGTCAGAGAATATAAGACCACTTCAGTGCATAGTTGACCACCACCATCATCACCATCTTGTCACAGCTCTCTGAAGAGGCTCCCACATCACAACAGTGAAATGGTAAGGAAAGAAGTTTTCAAGTGATAGACAGAAGGCTGCCCTGCAGCTCTCTTCAAGGCCCAAAGTATATTTGGGACAAAGAGCAAATGTTTTTTAAGAGAGGGTCATAAGAGATCTGTCCAAGAAAAAATAACTTACCATATATACTCGAGTATAAGCTGAGTTTTTTCGGCACAAAATTTGTGCCAAAAAACCCGAACTTGGCACAAATTTTGTGCCAAAAAAACTCAGCTTATACTTGAGTATATACGGTATTTCACTGTTCTGATGTTACTAATAAAAAAAAAGAACAAACTCAGGCTGACCTGTGATACAAAATGCCAAAGATATTGAGGCAAGTTCTACATCAATTTGAGGGTAAAAAGTTGTGGCCTAAAATCCTGCTCCCAACCAAGCTAATATTGATTTGCAAAAACAAAAGACAGATATTCTGAGATGTTCAAGTCTTTAGAGAGTATACAACTCGTATGTCCTTCCTAAAATAAACAGTTATTTGAAAACGTTTCCTAGAGAAGGTGGTAAGTCAAATCAAAACACTTTAGCATGAAAATATCATGGCATTTAAGAAAAATTCCTAACCAAGACAAGAAATAAGGAAAAAAGAAATAAAAATAAAGAACCAATTTCCTAATATTTGCAGATTAAATGATTGTCTTTCTGAAAAGCCCAGCATAATCAACAGAAAAATTATTTGAATAGATAGTTCACTAAAAGAGCCAGTTTAAATAAGATTTCTACACTTTTCTTTTATATCTGAAATAAAAAGTTTTAAAAATCAAGGGAAAATTATTATTCCCCAAATAAGAAAGTATATCAGATGTCTAGAAATAATAGAACAACAAAAGTATGAAAATTCTATGTAGAAAACCAAAGTTTCAAGGAATATAAATGCTAGCCTGAAATAGAGAATTATTCCATATTTCTTAATGGAAACTCTGAAAGAAATACAGATGAGCTCTTAAACACACTTAGAGAATAACGAGCTTTTCTAAGCATAGCTCTACGGGTAGGAGTCATAGGGAAGCTGTAGGATAATATTTAGAAATAAACATATCCTACATGAGGCACACAAAGTGAACTCAGTGTGAGTTAAAAATGGCTTGCTGTTCTTGCAGAGGCTTAAAGAGCCTGGGCCCCCCTGGATCACATGCACAGAGCTGGCTTGTTTAGGGTTAAAATCCCACAGGCCGGGTCTGTGAAGTTGTGCTTATTAAGCTTGAGGTCAAAAGGGCACGCCGCCCCTCTTCAGAGATAGGAGCCAGAGGTTTGATGTATGTTAAAAACATATTGTCTGAGGTCTGTAGGTGTTCTGCCTGTGGAGAAACACAGTCGTTACTTCATGCTGGGTAAACTGAGTGAACACTTGAAGGCACTCTTCCATTAACTCTATTTCCCTGTGGCTGTTTTCTTCTTTGTGACCTTTATTTAGATACTTGCCCAAGAGATTAGTCAATGTCTAGAAAAGAATGTTAACTGCAGAAATGATTGAGTTGATGTGGTAACAGGATATTTCCTTACAAGTTAATTTCAGACAGGTAAAATGAGGTAATGGTGAAACTAACAGATGATAGATTGTGTACGTGACTAGAAGTGTATAAAATCAGATCCCCGGAATAAAGAACTTTGCTACACACCATCCCATGCTATGTAGTCTGTTTCTTGCCCTTATTTATTAAAATTACAGGAGTGAGCTTCCCCTGAGGCTGCAAGGCTGTCTCTCTGCAGCATTGGCACTTACACCAATAGGAAGCACTGATATATACAACAGTGTTAAAGTTTTTAATATCAGTACATCCAAAGACCCCATAAGCAAAATAAAAATACACACCAACCTGGGAATAAATACTTGCAACCGACATGGCCAGCCTTAAATGTATAACAATCTTAAAGAGCACACATAATTTAATATAAAAGTGCATGTTCCAATAGCATAATGGGAAGCACTATCAATAAGCCATTCCTAATAGGTGGAAGTAAACGGCAATTATGAAAAATTATTCAAGCATATTGATTTTCAGGAGGATGAAGTTGAGCCAAAGCTCTTCTCTTCTTTACAATCCTCCTCATTCTTCTGACGAGAATGAGGTGAGGTAAATTCAAAAAATTTTACTCAATTCCTAAGGAAGAAGAGCTCTTCAATTCTAACAGTACAATGACCACAAAGATTGATTTTTTTTCAGAGGTTAAAGTGTCTACCAAATATGAACATCACGTCTTGTCTACTTTCTTTTTGATTGGTGTGCATGCTGTGCTATGACAGAGAGAACCAGCTGCCCATGTCCACCAGTGTGTGCTTGTGATGTGTGTGCCATCTGCGCTCTCAGTTTGGACATACTCATTTGTAGGAGTCTAACCAAAGTACGTATAGCTTGACACCCGCTTCCTTGACAGGATACAAAAGTATATGACGTTACAGGTACATATTAGTTGAATAGACACATACGTGATATTTTGCTAAGGGAGGAGGATTTACAGACAGCATGATGCAGAAAAAAATACATGTAGATAGAATGGCTGACTGCGCCTGTGGTCCCAGCTACTTGGGAGGCTGAGGCAAGAGAATTGCTTAAGCCCAAGAGTTTGAGGTTGCCGTGAGCTGTGGCCATGGCACTCTATCCAGGGTGACAGCTTGAGACTCTGTCTAAAAAAAAAAAAAAAAAAAAAAAATGGCTGACTGAATGATATCAAGAAGTGTCGAAAGGCACACATCTAAGTGTCAGCAGTGCCGTGCTTCTGCCTGATACAGTCCCTCCTCCATCATCCTAGTGCTAATTTGTTTACAGATCCTCTGCTACGTCCCATCGGTGTTCCAATCACATACTGATCTTGTTAAAATGGCTCTTTACATCCTTTAGTCTATGTAATTGGCACCTGCTTTCCTTCATTTTTTAATTGATTTTTCCTGCTTTTGTATATTTCATAAAATTAAAAAAAAAAAAAAAAAAAAAAAAAGAACTCTTTCCCTTGGTGGCAGCAGCAGCCTGCTTCCAAGAACCGAATTTGAAGTAGAATTTATTTTAATTTCCTTCTTCTTTTTTTTTTTTTTAATTAAATCATAGCTGTGTACATTGATATGATCATGGGGCATCATACACTAGCTTCATAGACTGTTTGACACATTTTCATCACAATGGTTAACAGCCTTCCTGGCATTTTCTTAATTACTGTGCCAAGACATTTACATTCCACATTTACTAAGTTTTGCATATACACCCCTTTGGGGGTCCAAGGACCCTTTCACAGGGGTTGCCTAAGTTTAAAAATAATTTTATTTTTAAATTTTAAAAATTTGAGCTTTTAATAACAAAACAAAACCCAAGTTTAGAAAAAAAAAATTATTTGACAAGTTATAGTTTTACTACTTTTCTTAAACACGCTTTCATTAATTGATATGAAAACTGCACGTGCTGATATTATCATGCTAATTCTTTCATCAATTAATATAAGAAAATAAATTTGTATTAGATAGAAATTGAATAGTTTTCTTACAAAATTTGGAATTTTCTTTTAAAAAGTCTAAATGCTGTTGTGAAGTCAATATCTAATTATTGTACATGCATTACATATCTATTTATTGAAAGTTTACATGCAGTAGTAGTTGTATGCTTTTCACCAATTAAGATTTAAAAATTAAAAAAAAAAGAACTCTTTCCCTTAACATTCAAAACCTCCTAAAATTTGGACCAAATAATTTACCTTTCAAATTTACAGTTAATCCCTCAAGTACTCATAGTCACACCCAAATTTATTGTCAGAATTTTGTCCCTAAGCATATCTTTTCTGAACTTAGTGTTTCTGTTCCAGCTATTTTTCCTTTCTGAAATGTTCTCTCTTAGCTTCACTGGTTGGTCTCCATTTTCTCTGCATGAGTTTCGTCCTCTACAATGTGGCAGCCATGGACTAGCTAACTCCCAAAGACCCCTTCAGCTTGTCTCTACTGAAGAAGGTTTGACCACTAGCTTCCAAAGACAAAAGTTCTGCTTCGGAGTAAAGTCTATGGTACAAAGGATGCTTAACTGGCATGATTGGAGTTGAGACTGAGAGATATCTGCGATACCAAGTTGTTTAGGGAATTTCAATAAAATTACAAACCCTCCATTCATACCAACCTCTGTAAGTTGATCCCCCAAGGGACTGTAAGAAACTGGTCAACATATGGAGGTGGTCAACATAAGGAACTAGGCCTACTGTACTGATAAGCACATGTGGCACTTGCTTTTCTTAAATTGTCTTCAATATTTTTGGAAATTCTGGAACTTTATAATAATAATTACCATTTATTAAACTTTTGTTATAGTCCAACAATTGAACCACTTACTTTATTTATTTTATTTATTTTATTTATTTTTTTTTTTTTTTGAGACAGAGTCTCATTATGTCACCCTTGGTAGAGTGCTGAGGATGGCACAGCTCACAGCAACCTCCAACTCTTGGGCTTAAGCAATTCTCTTGCCTCAGTCTCCCAAGTAGCTGGGACTACAGGCACCTGCCACAACACCTGGCTATTATTTTTTGTTGTTGCAGTTGTCTTTATTGTTTTAGCTGGCCCTGGCTGGGTTCGAACCCACCAGCTTCCGTTTAAGTGGCTGGCGCTGTAACCATTGTGCTACGGGCACCGAGCAAAGAATGAGTTATTCATTCATTACAGCAGCCTACTAAGTTTGGGACTAATATCACAATCTTCATTTTTTTTTTTTTGGCCAAGGCTGAGTTTGAACCTGCCACCTCCGGCATATGGGGCCAGTGCCCTGCTCTTTTGAGCCACAGGTGCCACCCCAAAGTCTTAATTTTTAAGCAAGTGAGTGAATTGAAGCTTAGAGAAGTTAAATACTCTAGGTTATAAGAGTGGAGATGGGCTCTGAGCCAAGGTATTTCTGATTTCAAAGTGCATGTATTTAATCTGTACAGTGAACATTCTTCCCTTTTCTTTCCACCAGCCTACAATGGCTTCCTTTCTTTACACTCTCCCCATGCGCTTGTTGTAATGTGACTTAAGTGCCATATACACTAGTGGTGTTAGAAAAAGAAAGCAATTTATAGAATGACTATTACCTTAAAAGCACCCGCCATTAAACAGATGTCACTAGTCCATATTTTTTTTGAGCTACACTATCATGTAGAAAACATGTGGGGGCTCACACATAAAAAATATGTTTGTTAATTGTCTATTTTACTATGTGCTAGATACTGTGCTAGGTATGGGTATCTAATTTAGTGAAGGGCAGAGTGGTCTTTTCACTTATGGGGCTCACAGTTGAGTGACCATCTATTTTTTGCCTACTTATGTTTTACATGTATTTTTGATAGCACTTGTTATAAAGTTTGAGTGCCATCTAAAATAGCTGTCAATTTCTCTGTTGCAGAAATACATATATTATAATAAAGATTAATTCATTTGTGAGGTTTGAGGAGGATACAGACAATGCCTTGCCCATCTTTGTTTATTCCCAAAGCCTGACACAGTGCTTGATACAAGGATATGTTCATCATATATGTACTGATATTTTTACATTCTCCAACCAAAGCATCAAATATGCCATGTCATGGGCACAAGGTACTCTCAATGTAACCAATATCTCTCACATCCCTTGCTGTGGGTAGAAAAAACAAGGTGATGTGACTTTTAACAATAAAATGAATAGGACTTCAAGTTTCCCTTGTGCCACTCTGAGAAAGGCCTTCTTGAATTCCTGAGGTGAGAACTCTCAGAAAAACGTACATCTTCTCCTATCACTTTATCCCAATTGTCTTCAACACAGATAACTACAGAACTCCCTGAGGTTGTGGTGGCTCAGCCAAAGCACAGCAGGTTCCTAATTGTCTAAACACAGCTGCTGCTGTCATCAATGCATTGCCAAGGCAATGGCCAGAGCGTCAGTACCAATGACAGCAAGACACCACAGTAGCCGGTGAGTCATCCAGCACCTCACAGGAGGTGGGACGTGAAATCTTTTATCTCACCCACCCAGGGCTGTTTCTCTCCATTTCTGCAACTGTTTCACTACGGTTCAGTGGAAGAAAAGCAGAGACAGCTGCTCTTCTCAGCACGAGATTCAGCAATGAGCACGCCATGCCATCGGCCCCGATCCATCGCTCTCTTCTATTAGATATTGACAATCAGCCGCTCATGCAGCCGTGCCAAGGGGTGACAGCTGAGTTGGAGAGTGAAGGAATTTAGAAATAACTAGTTTAAGTAAAGCTTTCATGAAATTTCATCTTTCTCTTTTAAAAACATCCAGTTGCCATAGTCTTAACACTGCATTCAATTCTAGGGGTTTTGGCAAAGGGTCCCCCAGTTTTGCCAGAGTATATAATTTGTCATTCTCCCTGGATAAGTTCTCTTCATGAATTGCAAACGGAAAAAAAAAAAAAAAAAAAAAATCCTGGGGATAAATTTAAACACAAACATTTGCCCACACAAGGGCCTGTGTTTAAGTAATTTGGTTAACTATGTTCAGACTAGTTTTTGTTACATGAAGAAGACATCATCTATTTCTTTAAAACTATCATATAATTTTCAAAGTATGATATGTTTCAAGTAGCTTAGCTTTTCACATCATTATGTGTTAACTATTCTGATTATTAAAGTAACACATGTTCAATGTAAAAAACAGAAAAGCAAAAAAAAAAAACTGAAATGATTCACAATCTTATAAGTTAAAGATAGCAAATCAATATCTTTTTTTCTTTTCTTTTCTTTTTTTTTTTTCTTTGAGAATCATTGAGGGTGCAAAGAGCCAGGTTATATTGTTTGCATTTGCTGGGTAAAGTCCCTCTAATAATAGTGTCCCATCTCCACGAGGTGTGTCTCACCCTCGGGCCCCACATCCCCCTGCCTCCCTTCCTCTCTCTCCACTCCCCCATTCCCCTCCCCCCACCATGTACCGGCATCAACTGTTCTCATATCAGAATTGAGCACATTGGATTCTTGCTTCTCCATTCTTATTCAGCCACTAAAAAGGATGGTGCCTTTACATCTTTTGTATTAATTTAGATAGAGTTGAAATACATTCTACTTAGTAAAGCAAATCAAAGTCCTTTGATATTCCTTTCCTGTCTATAAGGTTAACTATCAAGAATACCGATAGTTCCACGCTGCTCTAATAAACTATTAGGGGAAGATAAATAGGATTTTATTTCTAAGAGCTTTAATGAGCTTCCTGGAATTAATCGCAGGATGTATCCTGCAGGAAAAAGGAACCACAACCAACTAGAACTCTGAACAAAGCTAGCCCAGCAGAGACAGGCAGGGTGCCGTGGTCCAGCCACAGTGGAATTCCAGGGACCAGGATGCTACAGAGGAATGATCCCAAACCACCTTCTTCGAGACCTCAGGAAGGTAGTGGGGATGCAAAGCTATTCTATTTTTATTCCTTTCCAGTTGAGAGAGACACAATGGGGCATTCTCTTCAATTCTGCAAGACCTGGTCCAGCTCTGGCATAGTGAACACATCATTTATCTGGTAGTCTGGTGGTGAGAGCTCCACCACCCCCCACACACCAGCACCAATTAATCCCTAACATTATCAGCAGTACAAGGGACTCTGGAGAATAAAAAAGAGAACTTTGTGTGTGGGAGCAGTGTCCCGTTGGAGAGAAAAGGAAAGAATCGGGGAAATGGAGAGCTGTGGAGACTGTCAAAATACACGATGTCCGTTTGTATCATAGTAAGAAAATGTACATTTTTATTTCTCTCTTAGGGTCATTTTGTTTATACGAAGAAAGCCCAGGGCATGCTCCTAACAAACTAAGAAAATACTGAATTGTTTTGCATCACAAAGAATTCAGAATTGTCTACAAGTATCTGTAGAAAAACAAGAACTGTTCAGAAAAGGGATCTGGAGAAAAGGGGGAGCTCGCATAATTAAACAATGAGAATATTTATCCCCATCTAAAAAGGTGAGTTGACATTGGGTCATAGAAAAGGGAGTTGGTACAAACTCCTGACCCAGACAGCTTGACAAAAGCTTAGACACACTTCCTCCTGAACCCAGGCTACTGCCCTCCCTTTTCTCACAGCATTTACTTGAGAAAAGTTGTTCACTGAAAATTCTTTCTCTGCCCCTTTCAGATGTAAATGTTTTTAAAAGCCTCTTGTTAGTTTTACAATGGAGAACTTCCTTTCCCAAAGACTTGGCAGCCACCCCCTTTAAAAGTAACCAGCAGGGTGGGGGAAGGTTGGGTACAAGGAGGGTGATTGGTGGGATTACACCTGCGGTGCATCTTACAAGGGTACATGTGAAACTTAGTGAATGCAGAACATAATTGTCTTAACACAATAACTAAGAAAATGCCAGAAGTGCTATGTTAACCAGTGTGATGAAAATGTGTTGAACTGTTT
>CAUYPK010011780.1:0-14337 GCA_963574355.1 Loris lydekkerianus | reverse complement strand
GAAAAGAAACTATTTGGAGCCAATTCATGCTAGTCCTAGCAGCCTGAGGCAATTGTGTGCTGTTTCCTGCTTCCTAGATCCCTCCAACTGCGCTCTTGCCTTTCCTTCTGGAGCCTGGGGCTTTAGCTTTTCCTTTGGTTTTCAGTTGCCTCACATCTTCCAAGAAAGTACTTTCTGAGTAAGTTACCCAGAGTCAATTTCTGTCGCTTACCCCCTACGATCCCTAATAACATCCCTACCCCCTAGGCCTTTGAGTCCCCATGACTTCCCCAAGCAACAACTCAGGCTTTTCAGATGTATGTGTGTGTGTGTGTACACTTGTGCATGAGTGTGTGGAGGTGGGAGGGCTTGCTCGTTCTTGTGGATTCTTATTTTTGCTGTAGATATGGAGTGGGCAGTGAATGAACATGCCAGGTTGGCTGTTAGGGGCTGAGAGAGAAGGCAGTGTCAGCCAGATTCACATCTGATGTTCCTGAGCTGTGCTGTCCAACTAGACGTACACACCCATGGCAGCAAGCCAGGGACAGAGTACAGGTGGGGAGGGCCTGAAGCCACAGGCATGAAGACACACCATGTCTTCTGGAGGTACCAACTGGAGGGTTCTATGGCAGGTGGGAGAGATTTTTTTTTTTTAATTTAAAATTAAATATGTATATATTTTGGCATAGAATATAAGAATCTGTGGGAATTTTTATGAGAACACAAGCATGTTCTAAGAAATTTCCAAATGGCAGAAAGCCAATTTCATATACATATCTAGACCTCTTGGCAGGACTCTCTGTAACTATAAAGGGTTCTTTGGTGGAAATTTAGAGAAACACAGACCCACGGTGTTGGGAGCTTTGACAACTACAGACTGTTCTAATCCAGGCCCCCTCCTCTGCCTGCCCTCAGATTCCTTTTAGGGTTGGGCTAGAAGTGGCTCCTCTGAGCCCTATTAGCCCTGACATCTTTCACAGACCCTAATTACAACTACTACAGTGGATAGCCTTGTTAAAAATCATTCACTAGGCAAAGACAACCTTTTCCTCCATGGAGGAGAAAGAAGTCAGTAAAGAAAGCATGGTCTCTCTTTTGGTGTGCCTGAGATTCCAAATATATGGATTTTCCCCCCTCTCTCCCCTTTTTTTTAGAGATGGGATCTTGCTATGTTGCCCAGGCTGGTCTTGCACTCCTAGCCTCAAGAGATCCTGATACTTCAGCCTCCCAAGTAGCAGAGTAGGTGGGATAGCAGGTGCAAGCCACTGCACATGACTTTGATTGCAAATATATTTTTTTCTACTCTGTGCTAGGCATCTGTAATGTTTAATCATTACTATCTCAAGGTGAAGATGGCATTATAATCCCATGGTATGGCTCAAAATCGTTACAGGTTGAAGGTTTACATTACCCCGCAATTCGTATGTTGAAATTCTAACCCCTAATGTTGATGATGTTAGGAGGTGGGGCCTTTGGCTCCACTTTCATGAATGGGATTAATGCCTTTATAAAAGGGATCCAAGAGAACTCTCTAGATCTCTTACTGCCATAGGAAGGTACAGGAAGGGGCACTCTATAATACAGACGAGAACCCTCACTAGAATCCGCCCATGCTGGCCACCTGATTTCATATTTGAAGCCTCCAGAACTACATTTTGTTAGAAATGCATTTTTGTTATTAGTAAGCACTGCATTGGTGGTGCCAGTAGCTCAGTGGGTAGGGCGCTGGCCACATACACAGAGGCTGGCAGGTTCGAACCAGGCCCGGGCCAGCAAAAACAACAATCACAGCTATAAACAAAAAATAGCTGGGCGTTGTGGTGGGTGTCTGTAGTCCCAGCTACTTGGGAGGCTGAGCCAAGAGAATCCCTTAAGCTCAAGAGTTGAAGGTTGCTGTGAGCTGTGACGCCAGGGCACTAGTCTACCAAGGGTGGCAGCTTGAGGCTCTCTCTCTCTCAAAAAAAGCACCCCATCTGTCTATGGTACTTTGTTACAGCAACTCAGACTGACTAAGACAAAAATATTGGGGATCAGTGAAGGTGAGTAAGTAACTCAAAGTCCCGCAGTTAATTAGGCCACTTTTCATAAATATCACTTGTTCCCTCTTTGACATTGCACTCCTGACCTGAATAAGGAACACATTAAATCCATAAGCCATTCTGAATAGGTTTATTGTCTGTGGTGGCCTCCCTCCTAATGGGACCACTCAGGGCTGGGGACACTGGAGAGAAACACAGCGGGAGCGAAGCCACAACCACCAGCAAGCCACAGACTCCAGAAGCCACAGTTAGTCCCCAATCCAGCTGTGTCCTTAGTGTCTTTACAAACAAGAAGGGCAGTTGCTGTTTTCTCCCATATCATCTGATAAGGTGTCCTGCAGAATGTCGCAAATGACAGAGGTGCTGATGGCAAAGGGGCTGTGAATGGGCCTGGCAGTCTGGACCTGGCCAAACCTGCTGCCTGGCCACTTGTCTCATGACCTCATTCTGACCTAACGTGTCTCCCTGCAGGCACTCATGCCTTTCCCAACACACTCAGCCTGAGAGCCCAGCCCAGCGCCAGAACAGCAGGGTAGCCTTCCCTGACTCCTGGGTTGGAGCTGGTATGGTGACCACTCCTTGTGAGGTCCCTTTGGTGGCAAGAGCATCATCTCCCACCCCAGCCTTCCCAGGACGTCCTGTACAGCAGTAGCTGATAACACCATGCACAGGCTGGAGGGAGCAGACACTGTCCTATCGCCAGGTTCTGAACACTCTGAACCCAAGCCTGGGACCTGGGTGGTATTGGGGCCGTGAGAAGCCTCCAGGGCTCAGAGCCAGGGATCCTGTTACCCTCTACAGACCTGCTGATTCTGCTATTTTATTGTCAAGTTTGTTTGGCATTTTTTGTAACTTTCTTACCATTATATGTTTCATTAAGGGAAGATAGTCCATTGTGCCCTGAATATCCACACCTTTCTCAGAGTCCCACTGTGAATGTGCAGGCCTGGGAGGAATAGCTGGAGTTTCTGTTGCTGGAGAGTAGAGGCCCTGTTTTAGAGTCTCTGCTCAGGCCTGGAAGAGGGATGGTCTAATTTAGCCCAGAAAGGTGGAGAAGCTCTGCCAAGAGTTCAAGGCTAGCCAGGATCTGACCTGACAGGACACCCCAAGAAGGGAGGCGCTGCGTCTACGTTTCTGTCTGTAGCCTGCTCACTCCCAGCACAAGGCCTTGCCCTTAGTTGGCACTTGAACTGTGTGTGATGAAGGAATGGCTGAAGGACCAACAGACCCAATCCTCCTGCCTCTCAGGCAGGTGGCCTTGACCTTGCCTTACTTCCCAAATTGCTGCTCGGTCTGGGAATTGAAGCCTCTACAACTGCCCAGGTAGCAGCTAAGCTCCTCCCTGGGCCCCCTGCCCTGCACCACTCCACTGGGGGCTACATCTCAGCATCCCCGCTGCCCAGCAGGGAAGCCTTCACAGAGACCATAAGCCTGGAGGTTTATTGAATGGATCTGGTGTGTGTACAGAATGTTCTGTCCCCTGATTGTTTCTTCACTTGGAGAGAAGGGAGTCAGTTGTCTTCACTTGGGTCCCCCCAGAGCACACCCTAAGACCAGGACTTACTTGTAATTACTTTATTTGGGAGATGGTGCCAGGAAATCCAAAGTCCAGGTGAGACAGGAGGGAAGTGAGCCAGGGAGGAAGGAAAATCAATAAAAGAAGCTAATGACTCAGTCCCACTGGGGACCCTCTGAGGGACTGCACAGAACTCAGCAAAGGATGGCCCAGTGAGGGCCAGGAGGCTTTAATCATCCTTCAACAACTGTTCCTCACTGGTTGCGGTTTGAATCTGGGGATGTTAATTTTCTCACTCTCCCAGTCCGCTTCATGGTCCAGCTGCTAGAGAGAGCCCTCAGGCTCAGAGGAGCTGTGATTGAGGTCAACAGCTGTGGGTGACCTCCAGGTGGGCCATGGGGATGGTTTGGGGGCACTGAGAGCATCTGCTAGAGGGATGCTCCCAGCATCATCACACTGTCTTGATTTTCCCAGCCCCCTCGGGCCAGGCTGTCTACAGGTGTGGTGTGCACAGAAGCAGCAAAGTCATCTGATGGGCACAGCTTGAGTCTGAGACTCTGGCCTCCTCCCAGGCAGACAGCCATGTCCCCACAAACAGCACCAGCGTGAACTATGAAGTCAACAATTCTCCCTCCTGTGAGGGGCTGCTGGATGTCAAGGGTGAAGCTGCTGCTGGATAATGAAGCACTGTGAGTCTTAAGGCAATGGGGAAGTCTGGTACCAGGTGGGACACACACCTGGAGGTGCAGCGTTAACTGCACTAGTTGTCAGTGTTCATCATTAACTTCCTGGGTGACCCTGAGCAAATTGTTTAGCCTTTCTAGGCATTTGATGACTCATCTAATATTAACAATATAACAGTGTTAAGTCTTTATGGCTTAACACACTTTATAGACTTGGAGTCTCAGAGCTCCCCACCACCCTACTCAAATCAGGTATTTTTAGCCTTATTTTTGAGTTGAAACAGAGGTCTTGAGAGGCAAGTGACTTTCTCCAGATCACTAAGTGACCTTGAAGTGGCAGTGTGTGATCTTTATTCTGCTCTTCTTTTTTTTTTTTTCAGACAGAGTCTCCCTTTGTCACACACACACCCCCCCCATAGAGTGCAGTGGCTTCCTAGCTCACAGCAACCTCAGACTCCTGGGCTCAAGTGATTCTCTTGCCTCAGCCTCCTGAGTCGCTGGGACTACAGGCACCTGCCACAATGCCCGGCTATTTTCTAGAGACAGGATCTTGCTCTAGCTCAGGCTGGTCTCGAAATTGTGAATTCAGGCAATCTGCCCGCCTCAGTGGATAACAGGAGTAAGCCACAGCGCCCAGCCTATTCCATTCTTCTTTACGTGAATCCAGGCCCAGTCTTTAGTGAATTGCGGTAAAAATGCAGACCAGGTGATTTGCTGAGCAATAGGGTGACACCGGATGGAGAATAATCCATTACTTGTAAAAATACATTTTTGAACCTTAGTGGAAAAGTTCATTTCTTCATTCATTCGTTTCTTCATCCATTGTATGTCAAAGTTTTGTGAGACCTCTAATATATGTTAGGCATATTGCTAGGCAGGGCGAAAAAGGTGGGGGATGAGGGAAGACACCTGCCATGACTCTTGCCCTTAAGAAAGTCACAGTATGTAAAAAAACAGACACAGGCACAGTGGCTCACACCTGTAATCCTAGTGCTCTGGGAGGCTGAAGCAGGTGGATCCTCTGAGCTCACAGGTTTGAGACCAGCAAGCAGAGCAAGAGCAAGACCCCATCTTTAAAAATAGCCAGGCATTGTGGTAGGCACCTGTAGTCGCAGCTCCTCGGAAGGTTGAGGCAAGGGGATCACTTGAGCCTAAGAGTTTGAGGTTGCTGTGAGCTATGACTCCAGAGCACTCTACTGAGGGTGACAAAAAAACCCCAAACAAAACAGAAAACCCCCCCAAAAATCTACAACCACAGCAAAAAGTCACTTATTTCTTTAACTTGTGAATATTTTTCAGTCTTCCAATAGTCCTTACTGAAAAGAAAATGCCCATAAAAAGGAGACGAGGTGGGGGGACACCCCCCCACATGGTGGAATGGGAGTTTGGGGACAAATTTTAGCAACTCACAGTTTTTTTGGTGTGGGTCACGTGTGCACGTGTGGGTGGGGTATGTGGGGGCATGCCTGAGTGCACGTTCTCTGAGCTCGGATCAGAGTTCCTCCCCCACATTCCCCTTTGCGTCTCCCTGGGCACAGGAACTCTGTAATCACATCCAGCCTGGGACTGTAACCAAACACAGCATGCCCCCAACCTCCGCAACCTCTTTGTTTGATCTTCCCCCTGGAGACACAGGTCATGAGGAAGACAAGGGGAAGGGGGTCAAACTGCAGGGAGTGTGTGGGGCGTTTCCTTTGAATCGGCTTTTAATTCAGAAACTGAAAACAAGATGCCATTTCCCAAGGCCTCCTGAGTTACTGCTGCTCTGTGTTAAAGAAGCTCAGTCTCAGAATCCCAAAGCTGGGGCCACCCTGGAGGTCACTAGTCCAAGAAGGGATGGTGACTTCTGTGACATCATACAGCAGAGAGGGACAGTTTGCTACTCACGGAGAGGGTAGCTACTCATGGAGAATGATTCCAGAAGCCTTCCTCACCAGTTTCTTGATGACACTTGAACTACCTTGTCAGGAACCAAGTCTTTTTTTATTTTTATTTTCTTGAGACATAGATTCACTTTGTCACCTCCAGTAGAACACGGTTGAGTCAGCTCCCAGCAACATCAAACTCTTGGGCTCAAGTGATCCCCTTGCCTCAGCCTCCTGAGTAGCTGGGACTACAGGCGCCTGCCACAACACAGGGCTAGTTTTTTTAGAGACAGGGTCTTGCTCTTGCTCAGGCTGATCTTAAACTCCTGAGGTCAAGCAATCCTATCTCGGCCTCCCAGAGTGCCAGGATTACAGATGTGAGCCACCATGGCTAGTCTGGGAGCTAGCCTTCTAATGCACCATCAGAAATCAGCCTGACAAGCAAATGCTCCAGGGAGCAAGTATAGTAAAGGCAACTTATTTATGCTAGGGTGTAGATGACTGATATTAAGATCTTTGACACCAAGAGTTTTAAGTAGGGGGCAGAGGAAAGGAGGTCAGAAGGGCACTGGATCCCGCAAGGGCAAGAAGTGACCCAGAGCTTAGCCTAGGCCCAGGGTTCCTCAAACTTTTTAAACAGGGGGCCAGTTCACTGTCCCTCAGACTGTTGGAGGGTCGGACTTTAGTTTAAAAAAAAAAACTATGGACAAATTCCTATGCACACTGCACATAGTGTAGAAGTAAAAAAACAAAACGGGAACAAATATAATCATACCGCCTCATGTGGCCTGTGGGCTGCAGTTTGAAGACCCCTGGTAGGCCGTACAGGGAGGAGGGCCCAGAGCTGTGAGGCTTTAAGCACCAAAGAGAAATGTAACACCTGCTTTGTAGGTTCTTTAGGCCCAAGGCCCTGTGCCTGATTTTCTCTTTCTTCTGTGAAGGAAGCTGTGGCTTTCTAAAGTATCAAGTCACTCTTCGAGTCTAACCTGTTGCCTTCTAGAGAGAATGTGTTTTAGATTTATTTTCAAACTGCCTCTAAAAGTACGAGCAGGGTCATTCACTTTAGCCTCCTGGGTCTGGCGGCTGCCTCAGCTAACTGTACAGCAATACTTCCTTCCTGCAGCCCTGTGGGAAATGAGGTATTTCTTTGGGTGAGGTTTGTGTTTGGTCCTATTTTGTTTTTTTTAATAATTTAAGCTCCTTGTTTTATGTATCTAATCTCTTCATACCTTCAATATGAAAGTAGTTTCAAGGGGCATTTAATATTCTCTGAGTGTATTATTAATATAATTGTTTATAATTTAAATTTAATCTTTTTTCTTTAGTGTTTCTAATTACTTAAGAAATACATACTCATTGTAAAAATTCAAAAAATAGAAATGTATATGGAGTAAGAAGTAAGCATCCCTTTATCATGTCTACTTCTAAAGGTGGACACTGTTAGCACACTGATGTATTTTTTTCTTTTTTAAGCAAAAATGGGATTATATGTTACATCAGCAGGTCTGTGAATTCTTAAACATTCCTGAGACCATTTCAGGTCAGTTATTTTTGTAACAATACCAAGACATGATTTGCTTTTTTGCACGCTGTTGACTGTTGCACTGATGCTGCAAAAAGCAAATGTGGGTGAAAGTACTGGGGCCTTAGATCTATCAGTAGCACCAAACTGCCCTAGTGGGCATTGTGTCCTTCACTGCTACAATATCAGAGGAGCAGAAACGCCAGAATCTTCCTTAAAGAAGCAGTAAAGATGATGAATTTTATTAAATTCAATCCTAGTGTACCTATCTTTTTAAAATTCTGTATAACGAGTCAGGCACAGTGGCTCACGCCTGTAATCCCAGCACTCTGTGAGACTGAAGTGGGAGGATCACTAGAGGCAGGAGTTTTGAGAGCTGCCTGGGCAACATAGCAAGTCCCTGTCTCTACAGAAAATTATTTTAAATTAGCTGGGCATAGTCCCAGCTACAAGGAGACTGTGTCTGGAGGATCACTTGAGCCCGGGAGTTTGAGGTTGCTGTGAGGTATTTGTATTATGATTCTGCCACTGTACTCCAGCCAGGGCAATGGAAAGAGACCCTGCCTCAAAAAAAAAAAAAAAAATTCTATCGCCTTCTGAAGTACAATGAGCATTTGCAGAGATGTTCTTCTCATGTGTTTGAAATGCAACCTGAATTCACTGTTGTTGTTTTTTGTCTTTTGATAATAGGACTTGAAAAATTTATGTTTGTTTTTTTTTTTTTAATGGAACACTATTTTTACTTGAAATAATGACTGACAGATAAACTCTAGTTGCTCAGATTTGGGGATTTTTTTAGACATCTTCTCAAAAATGAATCAAATGGAACTGTCACTTTGAAGAAAACTGACAATATTTATTACTAATGATGAAATTAAAACTTTCAAGCAAAAGTTGCTATTTTCTTTTCTTTTCTTTTTTTTTTGAGACAGAGTCTCACTATGTCATCCTCAGTAGAGTGCTATGGTGTCACAGCTCACAGCAACTGCAAACTCTTGGGCTTAAGCTATTCTCTTGCCTCAGCCTCCCAAGTAGCTGAGACTACAGGCGTCCGCCATAATGCCCAGCTATTTTTGTTGTTGTTGTAGTTGTCATTGTTGTTTAGCAGGCCAAGGCCTGTTTGAATCTGCCTGCCTTGGTGTATGTGGCCGGCACCCCAACCACTGAGCTATAGGCCCTGAGCCAACAAATGCAATTTTTGATATTGTTACTATAATCTGTTAATATTAGAAGTATAGAACTCTGTGAACCAATATTTCTCCAAGACCAATGCATAATGTTATAAAGTCATGCAAGGGTAAAAGAGTCATTCAAAGTGAAAGATAAACCAATAGATTTTAACATAAGAGAACATGAATAGTTCATTTATATCATTTAGAATCCACATTGCAGCTAGCCTTTGAGAAACCATCAGTTGTCCAATTTTAGTAAACAATCAAAGAATATCCACAATCATCTGAAAACACTATTAAAATAATCCTTCTAGGCTGGGCATCAAGCCTCATGCCTATAATCCTAGAACTCTGGGAGGCCAAGGAGTGTGGACTGCTTGAGCTCAGGAGTTCAAGACCAGCCTGAGCAAGAGCCAGGCCCCATCTCTAAAAACAACTACCTCAACATTGTGGTGGGTGCCTGTAGTCCCAGCTACATGGGAGGCCGAATCAAGAGGATCACTTGAGCCCATGAGTTGGAGTTTGCTGTGAGCTATAATGCCAGGGCACTCTATTGAGGGCAGTGAAGTGAGACTCTGTCTCAAAAAAATCAATCATTAACAAACAAACAATCCTCTTTCCAACTATATATCTGTGAGAGGCTGGATTTTCTTTATGTACACCAACCAGAACAACATGTCATGACAGATTGAATGCACAAGCAGGTATGAAAATCCAGCTTTCTTCTATTAAACCAGATACTAAAACACATTTGCAAAAAATGTGAAACAATGCCGGTCTTCTCCCTAAGTGATGGTTTGATAGAGTTAACTTTCATAAAAAGGACACAATTTGCAGTAACATGTAGTAAGTTTATTTCTGTTGTTTTATATAAGTTAATAAATATGTTTTTGAAAATGTCTTGGGCTGGTGGTGCCTCTGGCTCCGTGAGTAGGATGCCGGCCCCATATACTTAGGGTGGCAGGTTTGAGCCTGGCCCCGGCCAAACTGCAACAAAAAATAGCCGGGTGTTGTGGCGGGCACTTATAGTCCCAGCTACTCAGGAGGCTGAGGCAAGAGAATCACTTAAGCCCAAGAGCTGAAGATTGCTGTGAGCTGTGACACTACAGCACTCTACTGAGGGCGACAAACAGACATCTACTTCTCTTTTTTTGTGCCAGTACCATGCGGTTTTGATCACTATTGATTTATAGTATAGTCTGAGGTCTGGTAGCGTGATTCCTCCTACTTTGTTTTTATTACTGAGTAATGTCTTGGCTATTCGAGGTTTTTTCTGATTCCATATAAAACGAAGTATTATTTTTTCAAGATCTTTTAGGTACAACAGTGGAGCTTTAATAGGGATTGCATTAAAATTGTATATTGCTTTGGGTAGTATGAACATTTTAACAATGTTGATTCTTCCCAGCCATGAGCATGGTATGTTTTTCCATTTGTTAATATTTTCAGCTATTTCTTTTCTTAGAATTTCATAGTTGTCTTTATAGAGATCTTTCACGTCCTTTGTTAAATAGGGAATCTTTTCCCCACTGAATGTTTTCAATTGGCTTGCCAAAGATCAAATAATGGTAAGTAGCTGGGTTCATCTCTTGGTTCTCTATTCTGTTCCAGACATCTACCTCTCTGTTCTTGTGCCAGTACCATGCTGTTTTGATCATTACTGATTTGTAGTATAGTCTGAGATCTGGTAGCGTGATTTCTCCTGGTTTGTTTTTATTTCTGCATAATGTCTTGGCTATTTCAGGTTCTTTCCTGATTCCATATAAAATGAAGTATTATTTTTTCAAGATGTTTAAAGTATGACAGTGGAGCTTTAATGGGGATTGCATTAAAAGTGTATATTGCTTTGGGTAATATGAACATTTTACCAATTTTGATTCTTCCCAGCCATGAGCATGGTATGTTTTTCAATTTGTTAACATCTTCAGCTATTTCTTTTCTTAGAGTTTCATACTTCTCTTTATAGAGATCTTTCATGTTTTTTGTTAGATAAACTCCCAAAAATGTCATCTTCTTTGACACTACTGTGAATGGAATAGAGTCCTTAACTGTTTTGTCCAGCTTGACTATTTTTGGTATATATAAAGGCTACTGGTTTATGAATGTTGATTTTGTAAACTGAGACGCTGCTGTATTCCTTAATCACTTCTAAGAGTTTTGTAGTAGAATCCCTGGTGTTTTCCACATATACAATCATATCATCTGCAAAAAGTGAAAGTTTGATCTCTTCTGAACCAATACGGATAACCTTGATTGCCTTTTCTTCCATTATTGCCATGGCTAAAACTTACATTAAAATGTTAAAGAGCAGTGGAGACAATGGGAAGCCTTGTCTGGTTCCTGATCTGAGTGGAAATGATTTCAATTTAACTCCATTCAATGCAATATTGGCTTTTGGTTTGCTGTAGATCAGTTTAAGATCTCTATCAGTTTAAGAAATTTCCCCTCTATACCAATTTTCTTAAGTGTTCTGATCATGAAGCGATGCTGGATATTATCAAAAGCTTTTTCTGCATCAATTGAGAGAATCATATGTTCTTTATTTTTTAATTTGTTTATGTGCTGAATTATATTTATAGATTTATGTATATTGAACCAGCCTTGAGACACTGGGATAAAACCGACTTGGTAATGATGTGTAATTTGTTTGATGTGTTGCTACATTTTGTTTGTTAGGATCTTGTTGAATATTTTTGCATCTATATTCATTAGTGATGTTGGTCTATAATTATCTTTTCTTGCTGGTTCTCTTCCTGGTTTGGGGATCAGGGTGATGTTTGCTTTATAGAACATGTTGGGTAGTATTCCTTCTTTTTCTATATTTTTGAACAGGTTGAGTAATATAGGTACTAGTTCCTCTTTAAAGGTTTGATAGAATTCTGATGTGAAGCTATCTGGTCCTGGGATTTTCTTTTTAGGGAGATTTTGTATGGTTGATGCAACTGTGGAACTTGATATTGGCCTGTTCAACATTTCTACTTGATTCTGGTTAAGTCTTGGAAGGAGTCGTGCTTCCAAGTATTGGTCAATTTTCTTCAGATTTTCATATTTCTGAGAATAAAGTTTTTTGTAGTATTCATTAAGGATTTTTTGAACGTCTGGGGGGGTCTGTTGGTATTTCATCTTTATCATTTCAGATTGATGAAATTAGAGATTTTACTCTTTATTTTTTGGTTAGGTTAGCCAAAGAGTTATCTATTTTATTGACCTTTTCAAAAAGCCAACTTTTTGACTTATTGATTTGTTGTATAATTCTTTTGTTTTCAATTTTATTTAATTCTGTTCTAATTCTGGTTATTTCTTTTCTTCTCCTGGGTTTTGGGTTGAAATGTTCTTGCTTTTCCAGTTGGTTGAGATGTCCCATTAAATTATTAACTTCCTCTCCTTCCATTCTCTTGAGGAAGGCTTGATGTGCTCTAAATTTCCCTCATAGGACTACCTTTGTGGTATCTCAGAGGTTCTAATTATTTGTGTCTTCATTGTCATTTTGTTCCAAAAATTTCACAATTTCCTTCTTAATCTCATCTATGACCCAACTGTCATTCAGCATAAGGTTATTTAGCTCCCATATTTTTGTATGGGTATGCAGATTCCTGCTGCTACTGAGTTCAACTTCTATTCCATGGTGGTTTGAGAAGATGCAAGAAATAATTTCTATTCTTTTAAATTTGCTGAGGTTAGACTTTTGACCTAAGATGTGATAGATTTTGGAGTATGTTCCATGGACTGATGAGAAGTTATGTGTATTCAGTTTTGGGGGTATGAAATGTTCTGTAGATGTCTGCTAAATCCAAATGTTGGATGGTTAGGTTTAAATCTAAAATTTCTTTGCTCAGCTTCTTATTGGAGAATCTACCCAACACTGCCAAAGGACTGTTGAAATCTCCGAGTATTATGGAGCTGAAGGAAATCAAGTTACTCATGTCTGTTAGAGTTTCTCTTATAAACTGAGGTGCATTCTGGTTGGGTGCATTAATATTAATAATTGAAATCTCATCATATTGAGTATTACCCTTAACAAATATGCAGTGACCATTCTTATCCTTCCTTTCTTTTGTTAGTTTAAAGCCTATTGTATCTGCAAATAGAATTGCAACACCTGCTTTTTTCTGATCACCATTTGCCTGAAATATGGATGACCATCCTTTCACCCTGAGTTTATATTATTCGTTTAAGGTAAGATGTGATTCTTGTATGCAGCAAATATCTGGCCTGAGTTTTTGTATCCAGTCAGCCAACCTGTGCCTTTTTAGAGTACAGTTTAAGCCATTCACATTAATAGATAATATTGATAAGTCTGGGAAAATTTGGGGTTTCAAGTTTTTAGACAGTCCAGTGGACATTTTTAATCCTTTCACCACTGTGGAAGTTGGATTTTGATCAAAAGTTTCTGAGTGATTTTATCTTTGTGGTAGAGGATTGATTGAGCTGGTCATTGTGGAGGGTAGCTCTTATAGTATCCTGAATAGCTGGTTTGCTTATTGCAAACTTCTTCAACATATGAATGTCATTATAGTATTTAATTTCTCCACCATAAATGAAACTCATTTTAGCTGGATGCAGGATCTGGGGGTGAAAGTTCTTTTGTTTTAGGAGATTAAAAGTCGATGACCATCCTCTTCTGGCTTGAAAAGTTTCAGCAGAGAGATCTGCAGTCATTCATCTTTCCTTTGTAGGTAATGTATTTCTTATGTCTGGTTGCTTTCAGAATTTTCTCCTTCATATTAACTTTAGTGAAGTTAATTATGATATGCCAGGGGGATGTTTTATTTGGGTTGAATCATGCTTGGGTTCTGAAACTGTCTGCTATCTAAATTTCAGAATCTCTTGGCATGTCTGGAAAATTCTCTTTCATAATTTCATGGATAAGAGCCTCTGTGCCAAGTGATGAAGTGATTTCGCAGGGTACAGAGATTCCAATGAGGCAGATATTAGCCTTCTTTGAATTATCCCAGAATTCTCTGAGAGATTGGTCTCTTTTTGCTCTCTATTTGTCTTCTTTGAGAGTTTGGGAGCATTCAAAAGCTTTGTTTCAATGTCAAAAATCCTTTCTTCTGCTTGCTCCACTCTGTTACTGAGAAATTCTTCAGTATTTTTCAGATCTTTGAGGGCTGCAAATTCTTGCTTCAATGTATCAAAACCTTTTGTGGTTTTGTCTTTAAATTCACCAAAGTCTTGAAACAACTTTTGAATTTCTCCTCGAATTTCTAATTCCAACTTTTGAATTGATCCTCGAATTTCTAATTCCAAATTTTTCTCCATTATATTAATCTTGTTTGCAATCCAAATTCTGAATTCGATTTCTGATATCTCGGCCAGCTGTTTATGAATGGGATCTTCAGTTACATCTGCCATATTTTTCCTTGGGGGGGCGGGGTTGATCTATTCTGGTTATTCATGATACCAGAGTTTTTCCACTGATTCCACACCATGATTATTTTGAACTGTTTGACTTTACCCCTGGAGATTTGTTGAGGACTTCTACAGTGCTACGGCCTGAGAAATTGGGGACCTGTTTTGTGTGGTGGAGCTAAGTGGCTCTGTCTTGTTTTCAACTGGTC
>CAUYPK010011778.1:0-11246 GCA_963574355.1 Loris lydekkerianus | reverse complement strand
ATAGACCGTTTGACACATTTTCATCACACTGGTTAACAGCCTTCCTGGCATTTTCTTAGTTATTGTGCTAAGACATTTACATTCCACATTTACTAAGTTTCACATATACCCTTGTAAGATGCACCACAGGTGTAATCCCACCAACCCCGTCCCTCTGCCCACCTCCCCCTTCCCTCCCCTTCCTTTTTGTTGTTTTAATCCTGGGTCCTTGGCCCTTGGAGGCAATAGAGCTCTGTCTATTCATCTGGAAAGGGCTCTGCAGAGCATCAAAAAGGAGGCATGGGGAGTGGTTTCATCTCCCTTTCCAATGCCACCCCCTTCAGGGTCCTGAGCAGGGTTGCCTCCTGCACCCAGGTGCAGACAATAGCGCTCTCCTGACCCTGTCCCTTCCACCAGAGTAGCCCTGCTCACACTCCTAAGATAGAAATCTCATTCTAGGTGAAAACCACTTGCTTCCCCTACTAGTCCTCTCACTTCCTCCTTCTTAATTTTCTTTGTCCCAGTCCCTGGGTGTGGAAGTGCCCCGCTGGTGTTCTGGAGTCCCTTGCTGCCTCTTTGCCATTCCGTGAAATAGTCCAGTAAGAAGTGGCTGAAATCACCCTGCCCGGATCTCACAGGGAGTGGCCAGTGAGGAGATGTTTCTAGTCCACCATCTTGGCCCCTCCCCCTGCTTTTTAACTATGTGACTTTGGGCAAATTAGTTAACCTCCTTGGGACTCAGTTTTCCCACCTGCAGAATGGACATTCTACTGCCTGGCCTGGGAGAGGCCTCCTTTCTGGAGCCTCCTTGGTCGCTGGATCCTGAAACTCGGGGCCCAGCAGAGAAGGAAAACATCCCACCTTGGTGGGAGGCACATGGATGTGCCCACCCACTTAACTTGCCACCCACCCTGACAAACCATCTGCTGTCACCTGCTCCACATTTTGGCAAGTCACTCTTGTCCCTGGACCTTTGTGTCCCCATACATGAAAGGAAGGCTGTGGTCTCATAGGGAGGTCAGTTCTCACAGCTGACCTGGCCGGCAGAAATGCTCTGAATGCTCTACTCAATGCTCTGTCTTCTTGTTAATATTTGGGAAAGTTGCCTACGCCTCATTGCAAGTCAGGAGAATAGTAGCATATCATTCTATAAACAGTCAAATGTTGAGTCTACTTTGAACTCCGTGGCCGCTGCCACTACTCCTATGGTGTGAAGGACTAATTTAGGGAGGATAAAGGAGGCAGAGCATGGAAAAGTTAAAATCGCTGTATTTAATTTAATTCTGCAAATATATAACATAGTGAAGTCTACTGCATGTTGGGCCCTACTCTAGGCACTGGAGATGAATAAAACCCTGTTATGTCTTTAAAGAACACATTGAGTGGGAGAGATAAAAGATTAATCCAGTAAACGTAAAGTCCACATAACAGGACAAGCACTATACTGAACGTAGTTAGCATGGGAGGCATCAGCTCAGTAAAGGGGCAGGGGTGTCAGGGCAAGTCTCCTGGGGACGTGGCTTTGGAGCTGGGTTTCTGAGATTGAACAGGAATTCTTCAGGTGCTAACACGGATAGTCAAGCGCATAAAGAAAAGAAGCATCTTGAGATCTTCCCACTCAAAGTGTGGTCCATAGACCAGCAACATTACCATCACCTGGCAGCTTGCTGGAGGTGTGTGCTCGCAGGCCCATCCCAAATGTGCTGAGTCATAACCTGCATTTAACAAGATCCCTACATGACACGTGGGCACCTTAAACCCTGAGAATGTTCTTCCAGGAGGCAGAAACAGTCCAAGCAGAGAAAGGGAGGACAGAAAGCTGGAGCTGCTAGGGGGATTGTGAGAAGCTTAGACCAGCCAGATAGCATGAGGGCAGGGGCAGGTGGCTGGAGAGGTGGATCCCACACCCACACCACATTGGCAAGGAGGAAAAGACCTTTCTTAACCTAAACTCCTCCACTTGGGACCCCTACCAGAGGTCTTCAAACTACGACCTGCGGGCCACATGAGGCAGTGTGATTGTATTTGTTCCCGTTTTGTTTTTTTACTTCAAAATAAGATATGTACAGTGTGCATAGGAATTTGTTCATAGTTTTTTTTAAAAAACTATAGTCCGGCCCTCCGACGGTCTGAGGGACAGTGAACTGGCCCCCTGTTTTAAAAGTTTGAGGACCCCTGCATAGCAGCAGAGACCAGTGTGGGAGCTGGTGGCTTGACTCAGCCTCTGTCTCCCCAGAGGCATTTCCTCCCCCACGCTGGGTCCATTAGAGCCGATTCAGCTCTTCCCCTCTGCCCACATCATAGGGCTGCTCTGATGAAAGTTCATACAGACCAATCAATCAGGCCAGTTTCAATTAGTCCTAATTGTCCTGTTGGGATTCCTCGCCAATAACTGAGATGTGAGGAGCCACAGGTTTAACTTCACCATGGCTTTCACGATTCCCACAGATGCTGGGGCAGCTCACTTCTGCCCTGAGCTCTTGCAGGCTGCAATGGTGAGCTTGTGTGTGTGTGTGCTTGTGTGCACATGTGTGCACGTGTGTGTGCGTGTGCATGCACATGTATGCACTCTTATCTCTGCAGCACACAGTGTGGCTCCTCAGACCACCCCACGGCCTCCCTCCTTCCTGTGGCTTTTCCTCTGGGAATAAAGGAGGATCCAGCAGGAAGACTAAAAGAGACACTAGTAAGAATCTGGGACCTTCTTTCTAAGAATCTGAGGGCAATTGCTTGGCCTTTTGGGTCTCCTCCCCTCACCTCTAGGCATAGTTACAGGCTGCATTTACTCATCTGTCTTGAGCCCTGGACACTCCCCGTTCCTCGACATGTTTCTGCACCTGCCGTTCCCCCTGCCTGGAATGCCCTTCCGCTTCTTCTGTCTGCCTGGAGATCTGCCAGCTCCCAGGGTGCCCCCTCTCTGAAGCCCACTGGGGTCTTCCGGCTGAGTTTGCTGTTCTCTCGTTTCCCCATCCAGGCCTCCCCAAGCATTTCCGAGCTGAGCAGAGGCTGGGGTGTGCGGGGCTCCCCTGGAGCACAGACTCCCTAACTGACGTCTGTCTGCATCCTTGCACCGTGCACGTTTCTCACTACAGAATATGTATTTAGTAAGTGTGGTGCTACTCTATTGGGATGGAGATAGCCCAAACACATTTTTGTGAATAACGTTAGTCGCATAATAAAGGTTAAATTTTATGAAGGTAGCATCATGAGTGAAGGAATACAAGGAAAATCTATAGCCCCACTTCTCTCCTCAGTGCCTGAACATCTATAAGTGAAAAGTAGACAAATGATATAAACTGGAATATTGGGGAAAAGAAAGAAAACTTAGGGAACTTAGCAATTTTGCAAAGGCTGACCTAACAGGGGTGGGTAATGTCTCTCCCAGGGCAAGTCCCAGCCCCTGAAAGAGGCCCTCAGAGCCAGGGGAATTTAAAGAAATTTTGCATCTCTCTTCCAGCCATGTTAAGACCCCCATCAATGTGGAGGGTGAGATGTGAATGAGGGGTGGCGACCGCAGGAGAGACAGGCTCCGAGTCCAGCCACACGCTCACTGAGCTGCATGAGGAAGGGACGAGGTGAAGGGGAACCCCTCATGCCCCTGGGCTTGGAGCAAGGGTGCCTGCACCACATCGTCTGGGGGAGAAGTCAAGCTGGGCTCACATCCATGCTCCACCACTGAGCTGCTACGGGACCTTGAGGAAGTTACTTGACTTTGCTAAGTAGGTCTCCCCAGCTATAAAATTGAGATATTTATGGTAGGGTTTTAAATTGTGTGTAGCGTCATGCCAGCAAACTGTGGCTGCTGCTCCGTGGAGGCCATCATTGTACCTTCCTACCTGATAGTCACCACTGCCGGATACAGAAAGGTGCCCTCGGGCCCAGGAGTGTATGGCCTTTACAGTGATGGTCTGATGCCAAATAGAATAAGAGGCACCATCACACTCTAAGGCAGTGTTTCTCACCCTTTTTTTTTTTTATCTCACAGCACACTTACACCTGTAGTTAAACTTCCATGGCACACTTAAATTGTGTTGATCAAAAAAAAAAGAAAGAGTAAAAAATAGGATATACTTACTGTGCTTTGAACTTCTTTCGAAAATAATTTAATTAATGATCTTTAAAAATTCTCACGGACACTGGTTGAAAATCACTGTTCTAAGTGAAGACTCTCCATCCACCCCCAGCACTCTTCCCTGAGACTTGCCAGAATCTCAGAGCATCAACAGCCCCAGCTCAGGTGTGTGGGCAGATGGCTGAGTTCTAAGTCCTGGCTGTGTCAGGAGACCTTTAGAAAGATTTGAGGCTTCCCTGGGTCCTGGTTTCCTCCTCTGTGAAATGGTGCTGCTCACAGTTATCTCACAGGACTGACAACGTGACAGCCGGGCCCGGGAGAGTGGACTATAAATGGCGGGATGGCAGTGTTACAGTTCTGTGTGGGGAAGTGGGCTCATTTTTTGGTTACGATTTTTGTTGGGCTGGGACTGAGAGGAAGGGGACTGTTCTTGTGTTTTTTTCACTCTCACTTGAGGGCCTTGGAAATCGATCAGACCTTTCTTGGGCACCAAAAGTTCATTAGGGCTTTAACAACTAATTCATTCACCACGTGGTCATCAAGGGCCTCTATGGCCAGGTATCCTGGGTGCCAGGGACATCAGTGAAGGCAGCATCCAGTTACTTTGGGTATTTTCACTGCCTTAGGGGCCTCCAAAGTCCAAGCAACCCAAGCCACCCAACTGCAAATGTTATATCACAGTCTATGAAAGAGGAGGCGACTCAGCCAAGAGAGGTAAAATAACTCAGCATGCTGCTCAGAATAGCACGGCAAGTTGGTAGATGAGTTGAGTCATGGTTAGATCCTAAGACCTCTCAGTACTGTAGAAAAATGACATGTTAACCATAATGTAGCCTGTTGGCCTATTGTGAAATCACTCTGGGCTTTATGTTGGTCATTTTATTAATAGATTCCTCTTAAAACAAAGAAGGAAACATCCAGCCTCTGCACCACCCCACGGTTGATAGGCCTTTGGTCCTGAGCCTGCGTTTTATTCAGGAAGGGAGAAGTGTCTGTGTAGTGAGGCCCTCTTTTCCCTCAGGTCCCACCCAGTTCTTCACAGGGGCGGCCCTACATAAATGCAGAAGACTTTCAACCACCTAGATCTCTCCTCCATGGGTGCCCAATGCATAAGTGTCAACTGGAATTACTGCTGATTAGAAAGTCACCTTGCTACCGAATACTAGAGAGAACCCAATCATCCTTATCATTAACATGAACTTCTAGTGCTTCTGAGGTTTCCCTACAAACCTGTTACCCCACTGCATACAGGTGGCTTCCAGGTACTTCTGGAAAGTACAGGGGGTTCTAGGAGATAAGACTGACCCACAGAGGCCAGAGGCCATGGCCAGGCAGAGGCAGTGAGCTGACCATTGGAGAACCCAACTTACTATACTGTATCACTGCCCCTACTCAACCAGCTAAGCTCAACGAGGGCCCAGCATCAGCCTCACCTGGCCCTGCACCACTGGATCCAGCGCAGTGTCTGATGTGAATGAGGGACCAGCCTCAGCCTCCCCTGGCCCTGCACCACTGGATTCAGGGCAGTGTCTGATGTAAATAAGGACCCAGCCTCAGCCTTGCCCGGCCCTGCACCACTGGATCCAGGGCAGTGTCTGATGTGAATGAGGGACCAGCCTCAGCCTCGCCCAGCCCTGCACCACTGGATCCAGGGCAGTGTCTGATGTGAATGAGGGCCCAGCCTCAGCCTCACCCTGCCCTGCACCACTGGATCCAGGGCAGTGTCTGATGTGAATGAGGGCCCAGCCTCAGCCTCGCCCGGCCCTGCACCACTGGATCCAGCGCAGTGTCTGATGTGAATGAGGGCCCAGCCTCAGCCTCGCCCGGCCCTGTACCACTGGATCCAGGGCAGTGTCTGATGTGAATGAGGGCCCAGCCTCAGCCTCGCCCTGCCCTGCACCACTGGATCCAGGGCAGCACGTCTTCCCTCAGATGTCTGCATGGCAATCGCGTGTGTTTTTACAAGAGGTAGCACAGAGATGGGGAAACCAGGCTCAGGAGCCAGGCAGTGGTGCTGGAGCCTTGAGTAAGTTATTTGACCTTTGAACTTACTAGTGTCTTTTCCCCACCTATACAACTGGGACAGTAATAGGGTTGACCTCATAGGGTTAGGGGAAAATTTAAATGAATGAATGCACATAAATACCTGTGTCTAGCTCATGCTTAGCATTTAAAATTATTACATTATTTCTATTCCATAAAGTAGATTGCAAAGTGTTTACAAAGTGTGATGTCAGAAAGGCAAAGATGAATGGCTTCCTAGATACAAGGGAAGGCTTCTTAGAGGAGGGGGCCTTCCACTGAGCCTTGAAGGGCTATCAGCCTGCTTGTGAAACAATAATCTGGGTGGCATGGCTTACAAGCACAAATCCTCCAGGGCATTTAATAGTAAGTGTTTATTTAGCTTGCAGGTCAGCTGGGGGTCTACGCTACCTTGGATTGGTGACTCCAAGCTGTAGGATGAGATGAACAGGGTAACCCAGACATGTTCTTCTCAAGATGATGCTATAAGCTCAAAAGAACAAAAGGAAACTCACAAGGCTTCTTAAGATTCGGGCTTGGATAAGGCACAATGCCAGTCTGCCTCAACCAGTCGGCTAAAGCAAGCCCCATGGCCGGGCCCACACCAGGGTGGAAATGCACCTCTTCCCGTCAATAGGAGGAGCTGTGCTTTCCTGTGGCAAAGGGCGTGACGCAGGGAAGGACACACCAGAAGACAAAGGGCAGAGACCAGGGGATGCCTGTGGGGAGCCAGTGTGTGGGAACTGCAACAGCTCCAGGAGGCCACCTGTCTGGATGGAGAGGAAGGTGGCCCCGGGGACAGGTGTGAAGAAAGTCTTCATGCCTGTTGGTCACTGGGGATCACCCTGCAAGGCACCCTGATAGAGACACTCAGAATAAAACCAGAGACCCTAGCATGGAGCATCTGGTAGTACCAGAAAGTCTTTCTTGAAAAGAAGGAAAGAAACCCATGATGGGAAGATATCAAGGGAAAACAGGATCCAACTGAAAAAGGTCCCAGTGCCAAATATGGAACAATTTGAGCAATAAAATAAAGTGGTATTGGATTATTCCTCAAAGGATAAAATGAGCATGGAAGTCCATACTAATGGACAAAAATGAATAAAATACATAAATAGAGGACAAAGGACAAGTCTCCCATGCAGAAAAACATCTAAGTGCCCTTCCTTAATCTGCACGGCCCACATGCTCCAGCCCCCGCCCACCTAGCCGACTCCATGTCCTGCTTCTCTGTCCCCCCACCCAGCGTCACAGCCACGTGCATTTCTCAGGGGTGTGGCATCTGCTATTCCCTTGGCCTGGAACATTCTGCCTCCAATTCTTCCCACAGCGGGCTGCCTCTTGCCATGGTCTCAGCTCAATGTCACCTCCACAGAGAAGCATCCATGATCCACCGACTGCTCCCTAGTCCTTGGCCCTGTTTTATTCCCTTGACAGCACTCGTTTCTTAAATGATCTTATTTATTTTCATATTAACTTGTTTATCTGCATTTTCCCCAGGTTTAAAAAATGAACCATGAGAACTGCAACCTTGTCTGTTTTTTCCTCCCTGGATCACTGACGGTGCAGAGTACCTGGCACATAGTGGGTATTCAATAAACATTCATAGAATAATGAATGAGTAAATTAAAACTCACCATCTCCTCAGGCTTAGGGCCATGCTGAGCACCTTACTCTATGGAGTAAGGATGAATATAGTTTGTTTCGTGGGTATGTGCATGATTTACAAATAAATGAATGAATCGGTGGGTGAATGAACAAAAATAAAAGACTGAGCATGAACAAGTGAGTAAAATATGTTTCTAAAATACCAGGCTAGCTCCATTACCCACCAGGTGAATTCTGCAAAGTTGTCCTGCATTTTTGGCCATGGAAAGCTAGCCTGCTTGGAGTTGACGGGTAATTTGGACTTTAGCTTTTGGAAATGCCTATTTGAGGTAGGGAAGACAGGAAGCCTCTGAGCTTCTTCTCTCCAAACATTTAATGAGTCTTTGGGAACAGGTAATTTGGAGAGGATGCTGCAGAGATGCGGGCTGAGGTATAAAAATAGATGGATTTCCTTATTGAAATAACTTCCAGTCATATTTTCCCTATGTTGCAGGATGATTAAAACTCATAAATTACTATTAACTGTTGAGTGAGCAAACAGAGAGCCCCCAAGTTCTCTTGTAACCCAGAGCTGGGTCTCAGGAAAGGTTTGATGGCTGCCACAAGGCACTTTACCTGGAGGCCCAGAAGCCACACCAGGGAGACCCTTCAAGGCCACATGGTCAGAACCTTGCCTTTAAGGTTCTTAAGGGAAGAACTTTAAAGGCCCCAGAGTAGGTGCATGCAGCTCCTGGAATCTGTATCTTCAGGGAAGGGCCGAGAATAATGACTCGCAGATGACATCTTTTCTCAGATGCTATGGCCAAAGTATGTTTAGCGTCTCGAGCGTGAAAGGACCTTCTCCCCACATTAAATCAGCGCATCTGCGGTGCAATCCCACGGAAGGCATCCCAGGACCCAGTGCAGTGTTTTTCAACTTTTTTTTTTAATCTCATAGCACGCTTGAAGCTATAGTTAAACTTTCACAGCACACTTAAATTATATTGATTCAGAAAGAGTTAAAAAAGAATATATTACTGAGCTTTGAACTTCTCCATAAACTAATCAATGATCTTTAAAAAATTTCACGACATACCTAAGATCCTCTCACAACACATTGGTTGAAAATCACTGACCTAGAGAAAGGAAAGCTGCCTTTCCTGCCCTAGTGTGGTCCCAGTGGGGCTTAGAGAATTGAATCAGCATCTCCCAAGGATTTGTACCATGGAAATTCCCAGGTCCTAGCCCACACCCAAGAGTCAGAACGTCTCAGGAAGGGCCCAGGGAAGCTGTGCTTTTAAAAACTCATGGAGAGCCCACTTACCTTCTATCATCATCCAAATAAACTCAGGACAGAAGCTTTGGTGTGCAGCCCAGTCGAGACTGCGTCAGGCCGTGCTTCTAGGGTAAGGGCTCCACCCTCCAGTCCGTTTCCTGACCTTGGCACCACTGAGTTTTTTTTGTGTGTGGCAATTGTCTTGGGTTTAGTAGAAACCCTGCCCTCTACCTACCAGATGCCACTAGCACCCCAGCCCCACTTGTGACACTACAAAAGGTCTCCAGACAGTGCAAAGTATCTATGGAAAGGGGGCAAAGTCACCCACAATTGACCCAGAGCAAGGGCCACATCTTATCACTAATGATGAAACTAACATAGACCAGTCTTAACAACAACAAAAAAATAAAGCAAAGCCTAACAGAATATGAGAATTCACCAGGATTTTAAATGTTCGCAATAGCAAAACTCACAACCTTTAGAAGAAAACAACACAATCCTAACTCTGCAAGGTAACTTCTATAATATCCCACATGCAGTAAAACATAACCAGACAAGTGAAGCTTGTCCAGGGGGCCACAGTCCAGGGATTGGTAATCAACCGAAATAGACAGCTAAATGACACAGCTACTGTAATTAACAAAAAGGGCCTAAAAAGTAGCCATTATGAATGAAGGGTCAGGAAATGTGAAGACAGATCAATAGAAATTGCTCAATCTAAAGAACAGAGAATAAAGAGCTTTTCAGAAAAATGAACAACCACTATTTATAGAGTCAACTGACTCTAGATGTATGTGTTGACATTTTCTATAGAAGTCTTATCAGCAAATGGCACAGAGACAACTGAACAGCAACATGAAAAGGAAAGACCCACACATATATAAAAATCAACTCCAGATGAATCAAAGATGGTTCATCTTTGAATCTCTGGTTTAGATTTTTAAACATAATATCTAAAACCATCAAGATCCTGAAACAAAATACAAGAGATTGAGTAACCTAAGGTTTCTTAAGTGAAACACAAACAGCAAACCTCAACAACTATAAAAAAAATGAAATAATGAATTTGACATCATCAAAATGAAAATATTTTGTTTCTCCTAAGACGCCATTAAGAAAATGAATAAACAAGACATAGATTTGAAGAAAATATCTCAAAACACTATTTTACAAGGATCCGTGTCCAAAAAATAAAAAGAATGCATACAATTTAATGCTATTTTAAAAAATACCAATTTGTTAAAAGAAGGCAAAGATTTGAATAGACATTTCACAAAAGGAGATACATAACTGACTAATTAGCATGTGAAAATGCTCAACATAGTTGGACTTCAGGAAAATAAAAATGAAAATTATGAAATGTATAAACACATCCAAAATAACTAAAATTTAAAAGACTGACAACAATGTTGGAAAGTATATGGAGCAATCAAGACTCTCATAAATTGTTGGTAGGAATATATAAAAATGCAACCACTTTGAAAATAGTTCTGGTAGTTTCTTATAAAATTAAATAAATCTGTTCTATGACCAAACAATTCTGCTTCTAAGTATTTACCCAAGAGAAAGGAAAATATATGTCTATAGAAAAAAACTCATGCAAGAAGATTCATAGCACCTTTATTGATAATATCCCAAAGCAGAAAATAGCCCTGGTGCCATTTTTAATAGTAGACTGACTGGCTAAACAAGACGTGGTATCTTCATACAATGGAATACTATTCAGCAACACAAATGCACATGCTCCTGTTACATGCAACAATGTAGATAGCTCTCAGAGAGCATCAGGTTAAAAAAAAAGTCTCCAAGGTGGGACTGCAAACTAACTAGTACAATCTTTTTGTTTTTCTTTTTTTTTCCACAGTTTTGGCTGGGGCTCGGTTTGAACCTGCCACCTCTGGCATCTGGGACCAGCGCCCTACTCCTTTGAGCCATAGGTGCCGCCTAGTACAATCTTTCTGGAAGGAAGTATGGAGAAACCTCAAAGCACACAAGCTGGACCTCCAGTTTGATCCCGCAATCCCATTACTGGGCATTACCAATAGGAAAAAAAAAAAGGAAAAATGATTTAATCTTTTTTTACCCAGAAGAAAAAATTCTTTTATCAGAAGGAGGACGCTTGCACTAGACTGTTTATCGCAGCTCAATTTACAAACTCCAAAATGTGGATCCCAAAAAAAGGGTTAGAGGCAGTTAAATCAGGTCGAGGTCCAATATCACCGGCTCATTAACCAAGAATCTAACTATTATTCTTCACTGCCCTCCATAGCACCAATGACGGGTAAGATTCCCAAAGCGGGGACAACCTAA
>CAUYPK010011774.1:0-13746 GCA_963574355.1 Loris lydekkerianus | reverse complement strand
CATAATGCAGGGGTGGCGAACACGTGGCTCTCGAGCCGCATGCGGCTCCCGGCCAAAATGAATGCGGCTCTTTGCCTCTTATCATTATTTTGTATACTGTGGCTCTTTGCCAAGTTTGGATGTTGTTATGCTGCTTCTGAGGAGGGACCTCTGAGGAGAGATCTCTGAGCGCATAGTCCCGCACCCAGGGGGGAAACACGTGAAATCAAAGCCCTGGTCCATTCTGACTGACACTCATGTAAAGGAACTGCTCCGAGTGGCTACAACTGAATACAAACCTGATTTGCAGAAGATTACTGAAAACAAAAGATGCCAGAAATCCCACTGAGATTATCATCCCATCACTCCACCAAGGTAACAAAAAACACCTGACTGAGCATGTTACATTATGTGTTTAATATATTACTGTTAAAATTATATGCTTTTGTGTGAGTGTTTGTCTGTTTTGGCAGGTCACTGCGTGGTGTGGCTCTCTGACTCTCACAGTTTAAAATTTTGGCTCTTTGTGTCGAACTTGTTCGCCACCCCTGCCCTACCTGAACCCTCCATTACACCCACTTACTGCTGGCTGCCAGATCCGTCTCCCCAGTGCCCAATCCTCACCCCCCCCCCCTCCTCTGACAAACAACCTCCAGAGGTTCTCTATTAGTCAATGCACCTGTCCTGCTTAGGTCAGCATGTGAGGTTCAATGTTACAGGGCTTACTTCCCCCATGTGTGTTTATCTCTCAATGTACCAGTCAAGTTCACATGCTCATTATAGCCAACATGTACCACCCTTCGTATCACCTTTATCCAAGTTACTCCCTCAACCCAAACTGCCCAACGATGGTATGCCAGTTGAAATCTGTGCCCCTCCTTAAAGGTCCTCAAGTCACCTTCATGAAACCTTCCGTGACACCTCCACCTCTGTCATTCACCACATCATGCCTGTAGGAAAGTTAATATAGTCTTTTCCTAGCAGTCTAGAAACTCCTCAAAAGCTATGTCTTCCATATTTTCTTTCTCTCTATACCTCCAACGACGTAAGTCCTCAAAAATTTCTAAGTAAATTAACCCTTTTTAGATATGATAAATAATGTGGCCAAAATCTATTTAGTTAGAAAATAAATGTGCAAAATCTATTTTGTTAGAATATTACTTAAAACACACAATAATTCTGAATTTTCTCAGCTGCAGACAAAACTCAGAACATCTGGGAAGTCCCATGAATCATAGTACAGGGGAGTGGGAACTCAGCTAGAGGAACAGGTGGGAGCAAGCCAAGCTCGGGGTGATTCCACGAAGTTTGGCATTGTGAAGAGGGGTGAAAGGGATAACGACAAAGTGTTCGGGTGTTTGGTGGAGAGAGAAAATAAGTCTCAACAGTGAACTCCCCAACAATGATTTGGGATTCCATCTGCCAGTTCAGGACCACATAGGTGCAAATCAAAAGCATTTTGGGACATTTCCAAACAAGCTGTTTATCCCTCACACAGAATTCTCACTAGAGCCCCACCCCATTAGATAATGTTGCTAACACAAGGTTCATACCCAACAGTACACTTGACACCAAGGGGTTTCAGGTGAAAGATGTGACTGAGACAAGGTCCAAATCCTCATAAACAACTGCAGTTTGGTGTAACAAGGGCTGTGGGAAGATAGGAAAAGCATACAGAGGATTCTAGCAAATAACTGGAGGGCAAAAGGGAGAATGCAGATCACAGCGTCAGGAACCCACAGAGTTTCAGGAAAGTAGGAGCCGCAATAACTTCAGACAGCACTGCAGAGCCCAAAGCTGGCATCCTGAGGTCGGTAATGACACATACGGGGAGTTTCGGCAGACTGAAGAGAGTTGAAGCGTTGAAATTTGTCAAAAAAAGGAAAAGGGGGGATAGGAACATCATTTTAAGGGATGGACAGTCAAAACCCGTCTTCAAGTTCTGAAACACTTTCTTCTGCTTAATCTATTGTTGAAGCTCTTGATTGTAATTTTTACTTCATTCATTAAAATACTTCAGTTCCAGGAATTCTGTTCTGTTTTTATGATATCTCTTTGGTGAATTTCTCATTCAGATTCTGAATTTCGTTTTGGTACTGTGTACCTCTGTTCTCTTGTATCTCAACTGAGCTTCTTTGGTATCATGAGCTTGAATTTTTTATGCATTTCATAATTATTTTGTGAAGATTATGTTCCTATGGAGGTGTCCTATTTCCTTACTTTTTCGTGTTCCTTGAGTCTTTACATTGATGTGTGCATCTGGTATACCAGCCGCTTCTTCCACTTTTTTGGAATTGGCTTTTCTAAGAGAAAGACCTTTTCCTTATAGATGCATCTCCACTGTTGATTGGGTAGGCACTTTAGCTCTGAATGTGGATGCGTGCAGTAGTACAGTCTTCATTTGTTTTCTTCAGCTATAACCAACATCAGTAGGGTCTGATTTCCTCAGTACCTTGAGGTTTGTAATGGAGGCTCTAGTGAGGCTTTGCTAGAGACAGGGACAGGTGGGCCAGACCTCAGGCCCAGAGGTATCAGTGGTAGGCCAAGCATGCTGATCCTTGGGCCCCTGGTGACATACATGGGCAACAGTGTTGGCACTTTTAGGTAGGTCAATTCTTGGACATCCTGGTGGCTTGCGTGGGTGCTCCTAGTGGCAGCAGTGGGCTGGATCCTCAGGCTTCTGGGAAGCACACATATTGCGGGCATTAGCAGTCGCAGTGGTGGGATAATGCTTAGGCTGCCAGGTGGTATGCTCTGGTGTTAGTGCTGGGAGCAGCAGGCTGGGCTGTCATTGGGTAGGCTGGTAGTTATGGACAGGGCCTGGTGATCCCCAGACCTCTAAAAAGGGTGCTGGGCACTGGGGAAAGAGGCCTTATAGGGGTGTGGCAGGCCTTCCCCAGGCCCCCAATAATGTGCCCAGGCCCTGTAGTAGGTGAGCAGGGAAATAATCCCTAGGCCCCGGGCTGTGTTCTCAGGTACTGGGAGGGGTGCAAGCCTCACCCTCCAATGATACACACGGGAACAGACTGTGGACACCAGTGCTCACACGTGCACACACGTAGTATATACGTACAATTCACAAGTGATCTAGTTCAAATCTGGCTTAATTGATGCTGATATGTTGATATGCAAAACATATGCCAAGACTACTAGAAAACCTATTTAATTTGCATTTTAACTACATCTTTTATACGTCTCAGAAAACACTAATACCATTATTAATGACAGTATGCTAACTTCAAGTAAGATAAATTACTATGTGTAGCTCTGGAAAGAAGTATTTTTTTTAATTCAAGAACAGGTGCCAAAAAAAACTAAAGGAAAGGGACGGAAATGACTAATATGAGACCAGAAAAAGGTACGAATGGAAATGTGGCTACCAATAAATGCCTTAAGCTGCAGGTTTTTCTATTTCTCTAAAATTTCACATAAAGATGTGAACACAGGCACATTCAAAGTTCATTGGTCACTAACAAATATTTGATCAACTTGAAAAATAATAAAATATTCTCACATATTTGCAACTTGTAAATTACTAAGAACTGAAGGCCATTTTAAAGGTCATTTCTATGCCACAAAAATGAATAAACAAAGGCAACAGTGCATGCAACTCAGAGCAGGAACAGTGGTGGGTTTCAGATAAATCTCCTCTGTTCAGATTTTTACCTAAATAAAAAAAATTAAGCCTGAAATTTCTTAACAGACTAATGTTATTTCTCACGAGAAAAAGAAAGACCTAAAACCCTTTTTCACAAGCTTGTTTCACACTTCAAAATGATGTTACACAATGCTTTGGGAGCGCTAAATGTGTTGATGTATCAGCACAAGGCAAGTTTCACAGTTATAACACAATTTCCAATACAATGACGTTCATTTCTGGTTCCTCATTAGGAGCCAGGCTTGAAGCCACTTAGAAAGTGTGAAAACAACACCACTCTTCCAAACCTGCTCCTAACACAACCACAAGCTCGATGGGAACTACCTTTTGCAAAAGAATACCACTGGTGAAGAATTTCATTCCTTCATCTGTTCTCTCTTAACTAAACCCTAGGGAAACTCTTCTTAGAGGGTGCATTGACAGAGCCATGCACAGTGGCTCATGCCTGTAATCTCAGATCTTTGGGAGGCCCAGGTAGGAGGATGAACATGAAAATTCCAGGGCTGCAGCCTTAACATTGCTGGGGATCTAGTGGTCTGGAACATTTATTCAACCAAAAATGCCTTTGCTGGAAAGAGAGTAAACTGCAAGATCTGGACTGCAGAGAAAGGATCTACGTAACAGGAAACTAAAGTTGAACAAGTTGGCAGAGAAATCCACGAGATGGTACCTGGGGCTGGCAAAGACAGGGAGCTGTTCCCAACACTAGGCATGGGGGAGCCTAGAAGACATTGCCTAAGTCCTGGGAGAAGAGCAACTGTGAAAGAAAGGGCTCCCGACAGGAGGAGAAACCACCTGCAGAGAAACAGCCAAGCTGCAGCGGGGAAGCAGGGGGACTAGTACCCTGACTCTGCACCCCTCCTCCAGCCCTGCTGGTGCCCTACACTGGCTAGAACCAGAGAGACCAGAAAGCAAAGGACCTGGGTCAAAATCACAGGGCACAGAGGAGTGCGGGTTAGGATGGAGAATGGACCTGGATGAATGTGCCAAATGAAAGGCACAGTTCAGGAAGAAGTCCAAGCCAAGCGCGCACTTTCACTACAAAGCTATTTGTATTTTAATATTTCTGCCTTTTCCTGCTATGCTATAAACTCCCTGAAGGCAGGGACAGTGATTCACACAATCTTAAGAGACAGAGGAGATGGAAGAGGCCTATCAATGTGTGTGTGTGTGTGTGTGTGTGTGTACACACATTCTTTCTTACCAGCATATATGTACATGAGAAGAATAACCCAGCTGTTGGTCAGGACAGAACTCGGGTCTTCACAGTGTGTCTCAGCTGCAGAGACTACACCTCTGCCTGCCCAAGTGCCCAGAAACAAAGGCAGGTGCAGCTATTCCTTCCCACGTTAGAGAGGGCTGACCAACACTTGCTCCAGAATTGACAGCTCTACCATCTCTTTCAGCTGGACCACTAGCCCGGCCCAACGTTCTCTTGTCCAGGTACGATGCAGGTTGTACCTGTGATCATAGGCAAGAACCTAACCACCAGATCATCCTCTCCAATACTCTAAGCTCCAGTCCTGGGTCTCAAATTTGCTTTTAATAAACTGAGAACAAAATAAAACTTCACTGACATTTTATTCCAGTTTTTAAATAAGTTCACTAAAAGCCTATGAAAACCCTCTTGTCTCCAAGACCTTTAATTAAACTAGCATTTCTATGTTTATATAAATACCCGACATATCTTCCCTTATCACCTGTTGCTTTCATAAGCCTCAGTCATAAACATCCAAAGAATCTTGGCACAGGCGTCCTGTCCTCTTCTCTGCCCTGGGGCTCTCCTCATCTTCCTCTATGGAATTCACCACCCCACATCCCCCACCTGCCAGGGCTCCATGCCCAGCTCCTTCCAGGACAAAGACAGGCCTTCCTTGATTTCCTCCAAGATCAACCCCATCCTGGGCAACACAGTAAGGGCTTCACACATTTATGAATTCATACCCTGGTTTCTCTTCAGATCACATAAATCAGCCTTTTACTATTCGTGATCGAATGTGCTATATGCAGATGCCTTTACATTTAATAAAAATACCCATTCCTCTTTTCAGAAATACAATGAAAATATGAAAAGTTGAAGGATCACAGGAATGACATTTACTCTTCATTATGATCATGCTGTCCTTAAAGTTCCAAGTACCTGACTGAACAAACGGAACTGCCTCCTCGGGAAGGAACACCAAGCACAACAGCCTAGAATCAAATCTTTGCAGTGGGGGGACCATCAGCTATGATGTTTACCTTATTAGGAATACAAAGCAGGTGAATTTACTATTGTTATTTATCAAAGAAAATAATTGTACTTAGCAAAATGGATTTGTATAGAGACTAATTTGAGGAAAACGAAATAATTTAAATAATTTTAATAATTTTAAATAATTTTAATTAATTTTAAATAATTTAAAAGCGAAGAATAAAAATGTTTCAGTTTTTAGGCCTTGTTAATATTACTCAATTTATTACCTTTCAAGGAAACCTTGAAATGGGTTGTCTTTTGATGCAAAGTCTTCATGCCTACCTCATCTCTCTGCCCTTCTCTGTAAAATACACCCTTCATCACCTCGCATCTCGGAGCTTGATTCTCTTGTTTGAGGACATCATTCCTCCCATAGCATGGTGGGTACCACCACTCCCACCTCCTGGGGTCCCTGCTCCATCAGCGCCCCCTCTCCTCTATAGCCACCTTGTTCCCATTAAGTTGTTCTTTCTTACTAGCCTACACACACACACACACACACACATCCCTTAGTCAAGCAAATACTTTAAGACAGCAGTTCTCAACCTGTGGGTCACAAACAATGAAAATACATCCTCCATGTCAGATATTTACATTACAATTCATAACAGCAGCAAAATTAGTTATGAAATAGCAACGAAAATAATTTTATGCTTGGGGGTCACCACAACATGAGGAACTGTATTAAAGGGTCGTGACATTAGGAAGGCCGAGAATCACTGCTTTAAGAAATAAAAACCTCCAGGGCTTGCCCCTCTAAGTCCCTCTAGCTACCAGCCGTTGCTTCCTTGCTCGGGAGAGGAGACTGCTGGTGTTCTGGCCTCCTCCATCTCTTAATAGCTGATCCCCCTCCCTCTCCTTGAGCCAAAGCCTGACACCACCCTCCGAGTACATCTGTTTCCCCAAGGCTACCACATCCTCCAAGTTGCCACGTCCTGCTGGAAACACTTCAGCCTGTGCCTCTACCACACCTGACGTGGCTGACCTCTCCTGTCCTCTGCCACATATGATGCGCTGACCTCTCCTCCTCACACCTGCTAATGATGTAATTTGCCTTTCTGGTTCCTCTGGAGCCCTGTGACCTTTCCTGCTCACTGTCCTTTCTCGGCTCTTGTTTTCCTGCACACTCTAAATGTTGCTGTCCCACAGGCTGTGTGTTTTGTTACTGTCTGTGTCCCTCAGCCTTTTCCTATCTCCAATTCTCTTCGTGCCCACAACCCTCCAGGCTCTGTTCTCTCTCCGGAGCAGGAAGTCTTATCCACCACCACAGTTCTAGCTCTCACCCCTCACTAAAGGATCCAAAATCTGTTCTCCAGCTACACACTGTATTTGGAGGCCTCTGAGTCAGCAGTACTGACTCCACACAAATGCCCCAAGGATGCCCCAGCCACCAACTAGTCCTCAAGTCAAAATGTGGGGTGGGGAACCTGAAGCCTCAGGACCACATGCGGTCTTCTGGATCCATGAGCACAGCCCTTTGACAGAATCCAAACTTCACATAGCAAATCTTTTCATTTAAAGGGCACAGCAGAGAAAGATGAAGATTTTCTTGCCTTCCTTGGTGCTTAAAAAAGAATCTTGAGGGCAGCGCCTGTGGCTCAAAGGAGTAGGGCGCTGGCCCCTTATGCTGGAGGTGGTGGGTTCAAATCAGCCCCAGTCAAAAAAAAAACTACAAGAAAAGAAGAATCTTGAAATCTGAAGGCCGCAGTTTCCCCGTGCTAGCCTTAGTTTTGAACTCCACCCCTTCCTCTCCATACTGACCTCCCCAGGCCAAGTTCAAGTTCTTAGCTGTTTGTTGCCTTAACAATTGTAAAGTCTCCTACTGAATTTCCAGCTTCCAGCCCAAACCCCTATTTTCACTTTCCTGACACAGCCCAGTAAGAGCCATTAAAAATACAAATGCTGGGCGGGGCCTGTGGCTCAAAGGGGTAGGGTGCCAGCCCCAAATGTCAGAGGTGGCGGGTTCAAGCCCGGCCCTGGCCAAAAACTGCAAAAAAAAAAAAAAAAAAAAAAAAAAATACAAATGCCTCAACTAGCCTAGTTAAAACCCTTAAAAAGACCGTCCATTTACTAAAAAACCTGCTTCCTTCCAGGCCCTATCCATGTCTCCAGTCTTATTTCTCTTCTATTCTATGCTTGATCTTCACTCTCCACTAGCACAGCCCTGACTGCTTTCTGCATCCTTTCCTGTGCTATTCTACACCTCTAATTTATCTGTTATGTTCTGTGTTCCTGCTGCTTGATCTTCTAAGAATTATCCTTCTACCTTTCCTTCCCTGAAAACATATTTCACTCTTCTGGTCTCAGGAGACATTACTTTGTGTGCAGAGAAAATGAAGAACAAGGTAGTATTCTCACGACTGATCACTGCTCCTCCTCCTAAGAATTTCCCTTGAAGGTTCTTTATTTAACAGTATTTTGATCTAAAGCAAAACAGCCCTCAAATGTTTTTAATCTTACTAACTTTTGCTTTAAGAACTCCAGCTACTTCAATGGTGATTCTTTGAGCAAACCTATTACAGAGGTGGGTAGCTTACCATCTGGGAGCACTATGCTCCTCCGTAGAATAAGACACCTGAGCCTAGTCCCCCTACAGCCTGGGACAAAAACCACTGAGATCCAGGGAAGGTTCAGCAGTCACCAAGTTCTGCATTCTGGGGCCTCCCAAGGCCCGCAAGATGATCTTGGCCTTTGCAGCAATCCTCCGTTCCTACTCTCATCCACAATTTTTTCTCTACCAAACTGCTAACACTTCCATCTTTCAGAAATTAGTTTTACTCTGTTGATAGCATTCTGTATCTTTCCTCAATTTTAAAGACAATATTTTTCTGTCATTTTGGTTTTGATAGCATTTGTAAGCATATGTCTGGTAATGTGCTCAGTTTATCATATTTATAAAATGTCTCCCTAATTAGACATTTTGAATGATTATAACCAATCTAGTCATCAACTGCCTCTAGATTAAATAAAAGTGTGCATGAATTTTTAGAAAAGATTTTCAAGTTACAAATATTCAACTTAAAAGTGAGTTATGATACAAAAGTTGGTATGCTGGTTGTTTAGAACATAGGAACAATTTTATTCAGTCACAACGCCTATCATGTACTAAGCACTATTTTCACAAAGAAATGCCGTACATAAAAGACAAGGTTCCCATCTATTATAATTTCTGTACTTTATGAAATCTTTGGTATAAATAATGCATATGTATGTACATTTACAAGTTTATATTTTTACATTTCAAGACTTATTGATGCCTTAGACGTTAACATATCAACTACTGTTTTTAGGATTCAACACTCCTGCTTAAGGATTTAAATATTATTTAAAAATACAATGAAAGGTTTAATTAGCAAAGGGATTATTAGAAATAATTTCCATTTATGAAATGAGTGATGTCCAAGACATGTGGTTGGTTGAAGACTGCACAGGCACCTCTGCAAAAACAAGATAAAACATCTGGCAAAGACAAAACTAACACCTGCAGTACAGCACTCAAGATCTGGACCCCCCTGGCCCTGCCTCACTCTACTCTAAGGACTATGTCTAACTGAACCACAGCTAGCTGGTGTCCTACTCGGACACGGTTGGGACATGGCCATCGCACCTGAACTGGGGGAATCCCTTTGTGCAAGTGCAAGTCAGAGCGCCCAAGGACAGCAGTTCGACTTGTCCAGACCAGCAAGAGTCTGCCGCTCCTTACTGTGCCTGCTCCCTCACAGATGGCTGAAAACCTGACAGAGTTAAGAACAGAAATTGTTTCATTGTACTTAACCAGGAGGGAACAAGAGACTGGGAAGGAAGGGCTGGACAGCACTCCCCTCTAGATTCCAGGTACTACCAGCACTGAACAAAAGAACCCAACAGCTGGAAAGCCAGATAAGGGTTAAAGAAGTTTGCGACAAACCCTGTGGACGGGGTATTCTAGTAGAGGAGGTGAACAATCCACAAGTTGTCAGGGTTAATTATTAGGAAGGAAATAAGCAGATGGCCAGGGAAGACTCCCCTGGTCTCCTCAGACCCCAATCTACCAGCTCATTTCTCTTTCTACTGCCCTCACCAGCTGATCTGATGTGATTTCTTCTCTTCCCATATCCTAGTCTGGAGTTGAATTCATTGTCACATGTCAGTGTGCAGAAATCCAAGAGCTACCTATAACTTTATTTTCACTAAGACAAAAAACAGCTAATGTATTGAAGGCTTGTTAAATGTCATGTGGTATTTCACAGCTATCAATGTGTTAACTCATCTCATCCTCAAAAGTCCTATCTCCATTTTATGGAAGGGGAAACAGAAACAAAGAAGTCAAGTCACAAGTAGCAGAGCCAGGACCAGATCCCAGGCAGTCGGCTGCTACCCTCACTTGAGCTACGCTACCACCAGAGCCAGGCTTGAAAGTCACGTTCTTCAGGGACAAAGTGAAACAACTGCAGTCAACCACAGAAAGGACCAAGATCCCATTTAAAGAGTGTATCCCATTTATATTTTAATGGGGAAATGCTCAGGAAAATGTTTCTGTGGTGCTGAAATTACACGAGGTTGTTGCCATCAAGTTTTGGATCACTTCCAGAAAATCAGATTAATATGTGATGAAGAAAAAACAATCACTTTCATTTACTATGCAATAAAAGAGCAAACTCATGCATACACTTGTCAGCTCTGCCAGAGCGCAAGTCTGCTGGGGGTTGGGGAGCGCCCACCTTCTCTCAGTTTCCCACAAAGAGAATTATTAGTGTGGAATGAGCACTCAGTTCAAAACAAACAGCATTCTTCAAATGTCAGAAGCATCCCCATGGAACAATTCAGGTCCCCAACAAGACTATCGAGCTGATGTTACAAATGGTAGCGGTGAAGAAAGTTCGTCTGTGCTGACAGTGACGGAGGCTGGGGACACACAGGCAAGAATGTCCTCATTATCCAACAGTTTCTTGGTTTAACCTCAGAATGAAGAGAAGTGTTTCCTAAGTGTAGAATTCAGAGCCATGGGACTTTCATCACCCAGAGCTACAGACCAAGAAGAAAAAAAAAAAAAAAGCAAAAGGCAGCATTATTAGAAATATGCAAAGATAATACATATTTTTACAGTTAAAGATGATAAAAGAGGTAAAGTGTTCTAAATAAATGATTCATACTATAAAACATCACATTGGTCTGGTCACCTAGGTTACATAACAAGAGTAATAAATATTTTTAGGAATAATATTTTGCCTCCTATGTCTTCATGGTATATCTTGAAACAGTTCTAAAATCATCCCAACATGAAAACCCTATAAACACACACCAGAGTGGTGCAGTTCCTCTGAATGTGAGGTTTCTCTATGTGAATGTTTTTATTTTCTTTAAAAATCTATGCAGGCCAGCATGGTGGCTCACACCTGAAATCTCAGCACTTTGGGATATTGAGGCAGGAAGATCACTTGAGCCAGGAATTAGAGACCAGCCTGGGCAATGCAGTGGGAACCTCATCTCTACAAAAAATAGAAACAATTATCTGGGCATGGTAGGTCATGCCTGTAGTCCCAGCTGCTCAAGAGGCTGAGGCAGGAGGATCCACTGTACCCAGGAGTCTGAAGTACAGTGTGCCATGATCCTGCCACTGTACTCCAGCCTGGGCAACCAAGGGAGACCTTGTCTCTTAAAAAAAAAAAAAAAAAAAAAAAAAAAGTATGTAAATTTTATATTCTACCCTATAAAAGATGTTTTGATTTTTCAGCAGGAGGGTAACTTAAAACATCACTTTTTCACCAGGCAATACTGTCCCTGTCGTTCCAGGAAGATGGGTTAATTTTATCCTGTGGCCTTTCACATCTCCCCAATACCAGCAAGAACAGATACAGAAAACTTCAAGCTGGAGACCAAGGCTTAAAAAAAAAAAAAAACGTAGGAAACCACAATGTGCTGTTCAACATTCATGTGTTACACTCAGCTGGGAAGTTCCCAGTGCCCGAACTTCACCCCAGAGCAACTAAATCAGAAACCTCCTGGTGGAGGAAGAGACCACTGTGTTTGGTCGTTGCTTCTTTTAGCTCCAGCAGGTGACTTTAAAAGGCAAAACTGGTTGACAATCACTGCTGAGAGGACCCTAAAGCAATAAGAAGGTCCCACAGTGATGTGGGAACAGCAAAGTCAACCCCGAGACAATTATCTTGTCCTTTCCTCCGACACCAACCCTCTCAGAGACACAGACAGTGATGAGGTGATGCATATGCCCCTTCCCATTACACCAGTGTTTAAAAAAAAAAAAAAAAGGCCTTTAAAACAGACGGCTTAGAGATCCAGAGTGTTAAAACAAAAGTGTTGTTTCAACAAAAATCATCATACCAAGAACCAGGAAGATCTCAACGTGAAACAGAAAAGACAATTCTAACAGAGATATTAGAATTATATGCCAAAGATATTTAAACAAAGCCATAGTAAAAATTAACAAAAATTCTTCCATGAGCAATGATTAACATGCTAAATGAACCAGGAGAAGTGCCATCACATTCCTCGGGCCTTGAGGAAGATTCACTGCTGGCCCAGCCAGGATCCTGCAGGCTGGGCCACTACAGGCTAAGGGACCCTGGGGACCCTGATTCTACTGTGCCCTGCAGTGACAATGACCTGGGATGCATTGTAATTTGCCTCTGGCTTGGTGGATCTAAACTGATCTTCTGAATCAGACTGTTGAATGAGTCCAAGACTCCCTGGAGGGGAGCTACATCCCTGAAGACGATGGAGGGACGACAAAGGCTGTGTCTCCAAAGGCTTGGGTGAAGAAAATGGAGCAAGATAACTGTCCCCAGAGGTTGACTTTCACTTAATACCAAAAACATGTATCAATTGATAAGCTAGATTTCATCAAAATGAAAAACGTCTACTCTGCAAAATACCCTGGAAAGAAGATAAAAAAGACAAGCTGTGGCTTTGCACACTACACATCCACATGAAGGACTCAACACTCAACAGAAGAAAATGGTGCATTTAGAATATCAGCAAGAGACACCAGGAGACACTCCAACAAAGAAACACAGGTGGCAAGTAAGAGCACAAAGAGCTGTTCCCCATAATTAGCCATTAGGGAAAAGACAAATGATAATATCACTGTTCACCCAACAGGAAGGCTAAAAATTGTTTTTAAAACATGGTGACAATGCCACATTCCAGTGAAGATGCGAAGAAATCGGGTCATTCATACAGTGCTAGTGGGGTGTGAGATGGTATAAACAGCTGCTTTGGAAATCCGCTGGGCAGTTTCTGAAACGTGCAACTGCCCCATGACTCGGCAATTGCTCTTTGGCATTTACTCCAGAGGAAGGAATTCCACAGAAAACCTATGCATCAGTGTCCACAGCAGCTCTATTCATAAAGCCAAAAACTATAAGCCACCCAGATGTCCTTCAGCAGGTGAATGGTTGAATAAACTTTGGAACATTTGGAACACGGCTCAGCAATAAGAAAGGAGCCAGCTACGGGCACATGCAAACCCTGATGAATCTCCAGAGAATTCCATGGAGTGCCAACCCAGAAGGTGCGATGCCGCGGATAAGACAGTCTTAGATTAATACAAATAGAGAATCGGTTCTTGGTTGCCAGAGTTCATGAAGAGGTGAAAGCAGCACAGCAGAGAAAGTGGTTCCAAAAGGGCCCGGTGAGGAGTCTTCAAGGTCACGGCAATGCCCTCTCCCGGAACAGCACCCAAGTCAGCGCCCTGTTGTGATGCTCTAAAGCAGTTCTGCAACAAGCTAAGCGGGGGGGGGGGGGGGGGGGCCAACTGGGTAAACGAATCCAGGGTCTATTATTTATTTACAACCGGAACTACAAAAAAATTATCAACAATAAAAAATTTAATTTTAACAAAAAGGTAATATACCCCCACACCACCTACAACATC
>CAUYPK010011772.1:0-32278 GCA_963574355.1 Loris lydekkerianus | reverse complement strand
ATAGTTCTTTTGTTTTCAATTTCATTTAATTCTGCTCTGATTTTGGTTATTTCTTTTCTTCTGCTGTGTTTGGGGTTGAAGTGTTCTTCTTTCTCCAGTTGCTTGAGATGTTCCATTAAGTTATTAACTTCCTCTCTTTCCGTTTTCTTGAGGAAGGCTTGGAGTGCTATAAATTTCCCTCTTACGACTGCCTTTGCAGTATCCCAGAGGTTCTGGTAATTCCTGTCTTGATTGTTGTTTTGTTCCAAAAATTTGGTGATTTCTTTCTTAGTGTTGTGTATAACCCATGTATCCTTCAGCATAAGGTTGTTTAACTTCCATGTTTTTGTATGAGTATGCAGGTTCCTGTTGTTATTAAGATCAACATTTATTCCATGATGGTCTGAGAAGATGCAAGAAATAATTTCCATTTTTTTTTTTAATTTGCTGAGGTTAGCTTTGTGGCCTAGGATGTGTTCGATTTTGGAGTATGTTCTGTGGGCTGATGAGAAGAATGTGTATTCAGTTTTGTTGGGATGAAATGTTCTATAGATGCCTGTTACGTCCAGATGTTGAATGGTTGAGTTTAAATCTAAAATTTCTTTGCTTAGCTTCTTTTTGGATGATCTATCCACCACTGCTAAAGGGGTATTAAAATCTCCAACTACTATGGAAGTGGAGGAAATCGAGTTGCTCATGTCTGTTAGAGTTTCTCTTAAAAATTGATGTGGGTTGTGGTTGGGTGCATAAATATTAATAATTGAGATCTCATCATATTGAGTATTAACTTTAACAAATATGAAGTGTCCATTCTTTTCCTTAATTATTTTGGTTGGTTTAAAGCTTATTGCATCTGCGAATAGGATTGCAACACCTGTTTTTTTTCTGCTTTCCATTTGACCATCCCTTCACCTCAAGTCTATATTTGTCTTTTAATGTAAGATGTGATTCTTGGATGCAGCTGATATCTGGCTTGAGTTTTTGTATCCAGTCAGCAAACCTGTGCCTCTTTAGAGGACAATTTAAACCATTCACATTAATTGAGAATATTGATAAGCTTTTCAGGAGTCCGGTGGACATTTTTAATCCTTTGCGACAGTGGAAGTTGGAATTTGATCAAAAATGTTTTGGGTGGGTTTACTTTTGTGGAGGAGAATTACACTGGTCTTTATGGATGATAGGTCTAAAAATGTCCTGGAGAGCTGGTTTAGTTGTGGCAAATTTCTTCAACATGTGAATGTTGTTGAAGTATTTAATTTCTCCTTCATGGATGAAGCTCAGTTTAGCTGGGTACAGGATCCTGGGTTGAAAGTTATTTTGTTTTAGAGATTAAAATTCAATGACCATCCTCTTCTAGCTTGAAATGTTCCAGCAGAGATATCTGTGGTTATTCTAATATTCTCCCCCTTGTAGGTAATGGTTTTCTTTCGTCTGGCAGCTTTCAGAATTTTCTCCTTCATATTAACTTTAGTGAAATTGATTATGATGTGTCTGGGGGATGTTTTATTTGGGTTGAGTCATGCTAGAGTTCTAAAACTGTCTGCTGTCTGAATTTCAGAATCTCTTGGCATGTCTGGAAAATTCTCCTTCATAATCTCATGGAGAAGAGACTCTGTGTCTTGTGAAGCTACTTCGTCACTTTCGGGGATCCCTATAAGACGAATATTGGTTTTCTTCAAATTGTTCCAGAGTTGTCTGAGAGAGTGGTCTGTTTTTGCTCTCTATTTCTCTTTGAGGGTTTGGAAGCGTTTGAAAGCTTTGTCTTCAATGTCAGAAATCCTTTCTTTTGCTTGCTCCATTCTCTTAGTGAGGGATTCTACTGTGTTTCTCAGATCTTTGAGAGATGCAACTTTTTGTCTCAATGTGTCAAAATCTTTGGTCATTTGGTCTTTGAATCCGCTAAATTCTTGAGATAACTTTTGGAATTCTAATTTGATCTTATTTGCTATCCAGATCCTGAATTCAATTTCTGACATCTCAGCTATTTGTTTGCGCATGGGTTGTTGTGGTGTTTCTGCCCCATTCATCCTTGGGGGATTTGATCTACTCTGATTATTCATATTGCCAGAGTTTTTCTGTTGATTTTGTCTCATGATTGTTTTTCATCATTGCCTCTGGCCGTCCTCAGAGTTGGGGAGGTTTTCTCTCCAAGATTAGGCCTCAGCAGGATCACTCTATTGTTGCTGGTTCTTTGTAGGCAGTGACCCTGTGTAGTTCCTCTGGGGCTGCTCTAACCAGGGAGTTCTGATTGTGGAAGCAGCTCTGGTGTTTGACACACCCAGATCCATCAACAGGGCTGGAGGCGGTGCACACAGTTCTGGGAGTGCCTGGCACCCAGTGACTTTGGCACAGAGAGCCCAATGCTTCACCAGTCTCTGGCCAGGAGAAGGGCTCTGCACAGAGGCAGGGAGGGCTCCAGAGGGCACGTAGCTACCAGAGTCCCTGGCCAGATGAGTGGGCTAGTGTGGAGGCTGGGAGGACACAGGAGGGAGGACGCAGGGTTGTGTGGCTCCCACAGTTCCTAGTCAGGGAATGCAGAGGCCCAGTGGGTGCGGGTCACCGGTCAGGGGTTGCTGCACAGCTCTTATGGAGGTCTGGGTGGTGCCAAGCCCAGGAGTTTGTTTTTTCTATGAGCTGTGATATCACAGTACTCTACCCAGGGCAACAGCCCATGGCTCCAGTGTGCCAAAACCGTCTCACTCTGCCCCTAAGTATTAACACTGTAAGGCAGCTCACTCCCCACCTTTAGGCTGCTCAGTCACTAGGTTACTTTGTCCCACCCCATCCTTGCTCTGGGACCCTGAGGGCAGAGCTTGCTGGGGCAGTTCTTTCCCAATGGCTTCCTACGCACCAGCTCAGTGGCTCAGTCTGGGACCCCTGACAATGCCCAAAGTTCTCCACACTCCTGCTGAAGCTCTCCCCGAGGCAGTTCAACTGAGTGCCAAGTCCAAGAACACCAAAACAGTTCACAGGTAAGGCCCTTCTGGTTTGCAGTCTCATTGCTACTTGTACTTATGGTTGCCAGCATGATTAGGTCACTCAAACACATGCAACCATTTGCCAATTCTCCATTGTTTTGGTCCTCTTCTTGGGGTCCAGAGGTCCCTTGCTGGCTCCCTGTATCCTCAAAGGGATGATTATATGCAGATCCCACTGGCCAGAGATGCCTAGAGTCCTGTTTCCCCAGACTCACTGTGCCCAGCTGCAGGAAGCTGTTACTCAGTGACCAGCTGTTACTGATGACCACCTTCCACGGGATCACAGCTGCAGGGCAGAACCTAAAATAGTTTTTATAACAATTTGCAGTTCAGCAGCTTTGCTCTAATTCAATGTTTAAAAAATGTCCATAACTGGTATTTAGTATTTTTGGGAAAAGCCAAATAACATTGTGGGTTTTTTTTTTTTTTTTCAGTTTTAATAATAGTGGTATTTATTTTATTCTTACTATTTATGTGAAAATCTAATTCTTCTACTTTGGATCCCCACTTATTTTTGATTAACTCCTACTAATTTTTAAAGACTTAGCTTTATATCACTTCTTCTGAAAAGAGTTTTTATATTTCTCTTATAAATTAGCTATTCAGCTACATAACAAATATTTATTGAGTGTGAAATATGTACTTGGAGCTTTCCTGAGTAATAAAGATGAGTGAAAAGCAAGGCAGAATATATTTCCGTATTATGTCAGAGACATCGGACACTTTTCTGTTATAGTTGCATTTATTCCCTCACCTCACTGGAGAAAAAATGAGTGGACACACCTTTGTTACAAAATAAATCTTATTACTTAGCTTGTGAGCAATGTGAGGGACAGAAATTCAAGAAAGAGAGGAACACCATTATCTTCTGACTCTGAGAAAAGGTTAAATGGGAAGATGCATTTCATAATGCAAAATGAAATATAAAATTAAAAAAAATCACATGCTTTGCAGTGGAAGAAATGAGAAAGGTGGAAGGAGAAAAACCATTTCTTACTGTGAGATGGGCAAGAGGAAGCCTGGACTTCACCCTGGAGATTGCTTGAAGAAGTATCATACTCAAAAAAAATTATAAATGAAAATAAACAAAAACATTTTAATTATTTTCTGTAACCTAAAATAGATAATAAACTTATCAGGTGAGTTCATATTTGCATTTTCCTCTTTTAAAACTGTACAATAATCCACCAACCCCTTTCCTAACTTTGAGTTGGGAATTATGTGTGTGCCAGAAAAAAATTATGTGTGTGCCAGAAAAAAAATGCACTGGAAAGGGATTATTTAACTAGGAGCTATTCACTCCTAACTTTAGGACCCTTGAGGTGTTTACATTCTAGTATGAAGAAAGAACACTAACAGTTTCCAATTATTCTAAGGCCTATTTCTAAATCTGATAAGAAGTAAAATAACGTGGGCAGTGCCTGTGGCTCAAGGAGTAGAGCACTGGCCCCATATACCAGGGGTAGCTGGAAATGGTATGGGGTTACCAGAGATTTGTGATCAACTAAATTAATAGAGGTTATTAACCAAGTTCTTTGATATGTTAATAAACATTTTTCTTCACTATGACTCACATACCTATATTTTTAAAACAAGTAGATTTATTGATAAAAATATGGAGAGATGTGGAAAGGTGATGATCAGGTATATCTTGATACAAGAATGCCAGCATAGACCAAATTTAGATGGGAGCTATATTTGGGCAGAGTCAAAACTCTGAGAAAGGCAATTCCCTTTGCTTGAGAGACATTCATGGGAATAGAACCAGAGATGAGACAAAGTCTGGCAATACTTCCAGAAGCTGGCAGAGTTAATACCTAGCTACTGAGGCAAGTCTTTAAGGTTTACTGTTATAGGATCCACTTGAAAAGGGCTCCCTCTTTGTCTACACTCTGAAAGAGTTTGTGAAAATTGGTATCATGCTTCTTCAAATAATTGGAATATTTCAATATTTAAACCACAAGGAAGTGAAATTTTAAACTTATTAGAAAGTTTTAATTGCAGATGATATTTTGATAAGAATATTTTTACCTTCTGTGTCTTATTTCCTCAGTTTCAGCAAATTGTATTTTTCCCCAGGACAAATGACTATTTATTTAAATTTTCAAATACAGAACCAAAAAAGTTACTCCTCATTTTTTTAGATAAGAAGAATATGTAGTCATCTTTTTCATTTTTGGAATTAATGAGTATGCTTTTTTTCTTAATCTTTCTGAGCTAACTTTTAAAATAACTATTTTTTTCAATTTCAATATATTTAGAGAGTTCAAATGTTTTTTGTTATATGCATAACCTGTTTCATGCTGAGGTCAAGACTTTCCATTTACCTGTCACTGGAAAAGTGTACATTGTATCTGATAAGTAGATTTTTATCCCACCAATCTTGTTAGATTTTTTTCTATTTCATTGATTGGTACATACTTTTTTAAAATTTTCTTTGTGATTTCTAATTTTTTTTTGTGATTTCTTTTGCACCCATAGGCTATTTAAAAGTGTATTGTTTAACCTTTACAATCCTTTTAATTATCTTTTTTTATTGCTTCCACTGGAGCAAAAATATATGCTATGATTGATATCTGTCTTTTGAAATATATAGTACTTTTGTTTGCTTTATATCCTAACATACTGCAAACTTAGTAGGTATCACAGGAAGGGCATTTATTTTGTTGGTCTAATATATTACCTTATATTGTGGTTATTGTTCTATAAGTTACAAATAGAAGTGTGTTAAGGGTACCCATTCTCATTGTAGATTTGCCTGTTTCTTATCTCATGTCTATTGATTCTTACTAGATTAAATAATATTTACATACTTATAGCATATGAGAAATTTTATTCTTATGAGATACATGTCTTTATTGTACTTTATATGTACAGCTTCACATATTAATGTCTATCATTTCTGATCATCATAAAGCCATGCCAACTATTTTTTGGGGGGTATACTTGTATGGTATATCTTTTTCTATCACTAATCAACATTTCTAAATTGTTATTGTGAAAATATATATCATGGAAGTAATCATTTTGCCTTACAATATTTATGCCATGTATAATTGATGCACTGAAAAATATTAATTTATGCCTAACATATTATGGTTTGTTTTATACATTTTCTGCCTAATATATATCTCATTTTCTTTTGTTTTTTAAAATTTGAATTAATCAAATATTAATCTTTTGGGTGCCACCTGTGGCTCAGGGAGTAGGGTGCTGGTCCCATATACTGAGGGTGGCAGGTTCAAACCCGACCCTGGTCAAAACTGCAAAATAAATAAATAAATAAAAATTTAAAAATATATATATTAATCCTTCCACATTACCTTATCTTTTAAGCTATATGTATATGTGTAAATATGTATATACTTTTCTCATAATAATTATACTAAATTGTACATCACACATTCTTAACTGAAATGAATTAATATTTTGCCATTCTTATAAAAATATAAAAAAACTTTGACATTCTTTAACCACTCTGCCCATTACTGTATGCTTCATCATGTATTTCATTTCTCTCTCTCACTCTCTCTCTCTCTTTGTGTATATATATATATATATATATATATATATGCATATATATATTTCCACTTATATGTAAGATATACATTTTCTCTTATATACAGGCTGTCTATAAAGTTCAGGAGCAATTTAAAATAATTGGACACAAACTTTATGGACATTCTGTATATTATTATGTGTGTGAGAATGTGTGTGTGTGTGTGTGTGTGTCTTGAGATAGAGTATAAATACATGCATTTACCCTAACCTTTCTTAGTGATCATCATTCTCTCCTTCATTTTTGTGTTTCTCTGTAGGATCATATGGTTCATTTTTCTAATACCTTAAAAACTCATATTATGAATACATATCTTTAAATGTAGTTCTGCCAACAATAAGACTGAGTTTTGTTTTTAACTGGAAATGCATTTATTTCACCTTTACTTTGGTCAAGATTTTCACTTAGAATGCTTTGGGTAGCAAATGTTTATTTGACACTGTAAATGATTTAATTCTGTTGTACTTAGGCTTGAATCATTATTGTTCTAAGTTTCAGCAGTTAGTCTTATTGTTCCGTTAAAGCAAATGTGCCTCTTCTCTCGCTGCTTTCCAGATTTATTCTTTGCTTGGATTGTTAGCACTTTTGCTATATGTGGCTTATTTTTAGTCAGCTGAGTAGATTTCATGAAGTTTCTTGACTCTATGACTTGATGTATTTTATCCATTTGAAAAAAATACAGCAATTTTTATGTAAAGCCTTAATATTTGCAATAACTGCCAAAAAAAGATCAAAAGGAAAAGTCTGGCATATTTTAACATGTTTAGCAATGAAAAGCAATTTTAAAACTAATTTTAAACTTAGCTAGACCAATTTACTTATTTTTTAAGATGGGAAAATAATATTCTAAAGACTGACTTATTTTTGCTCCAATATGGGACAGGCTAATTAATAACAGAACTAGAACTTTTAAAGACCTGTTGCATTGATTATGGCGGTGTTCTTTCTGCTGAATCCTGATAAGAATAACTCATTTCATTAATTACTTAACAGCTTTTAGAAAATAGACATTTATAATTGAAAACTTTTGATTGATTTTAAAATATAAATTTATTGGGAATAATAAGCCTAAATTAAATTAAAATACAATGTCTTCTAAAAAATCACAATGATTAAAATTGTTAGAAAGGCTATTACAAATTAAGTGGTTCTGAAAACTAAATTTAAAATTAATTAAGCACAATTGATAATTTAATAAGAGGGAACATTTCTACACTAATTCTCTTTAGCCATAGCAATAATAGCAGTAATTTACTATGATTCTTATTGCTGTTTTATTAGTGCCTATGAAAGCAGCTTATTTGAAAGTGTCTTTGAAATTATTTTTAAGTGAATGAATAAATGAATATTGTGAGTCAAGTTGTTTCTCTTTTTTTTTTCTTTTATTTTTTTTTCCTTCTTATTTTTGCTGTTTTCATACCTGTGAAGTGGAGTGGAACTATGCAATGCTGCTACAAATCCACTGCTGAAAAATACCAACTTCTGGTGGTTGGTCCATTGAGCAGAAGTTGGCTTTGTTTACTGTTTTAGTCCAGTGAGAATGCTATAACAAAATACTTTAAACTGGATATGAAACAGTAGAGATTATGAACAACAGAGATTTATTTCTTACAGGTCTATGGGCTGGGATTGCCAAGATCAAAAGACTGGCAGAATAGATATCTGGTTCATAGATGTCACCTTCTAGCTGTGTCCTCACGTGTGGACAAGGAAGGCAACTCTCTTGGGGGCCTCTTTTACCAGGGTACAAATCTCAGAAGTATTCCACTTTTATGAACTAATCACCCCGCAAAGGTCCTTCTTCCTGTTACTAAGTAACATTGACTTCTAATTTCCAACATAGAAATTTTGAGGAAATACTAACCTTTTTATCATAGCATTTACAAATGCCCTTCCTCCTCAAGCCAATTGTGCTTTGATAATTATTGGGAGCACTGGGTATTTTATAATTTGCAACCTGCAATGGAACTTAGAAGTTTGAAAATTATCAATTTAGCATCGGAAAATTTCTTACAGTAAGTGATCTAAAAACACCAATTAAAAACAGCCAATACCAAGATCTAAGTTTTGACCATATTGAGCTATATGGTTTACTAATTTAATTTGAATAAAACTTCTTAATAGTATTTAGAACACTTAATATGGATGCTAAATTCTATCCCATTCATTTAAATTCATTTAAATTTATTTTACATTTAACAATTCTATTTAACAATTTAACAATTCATTTAAAACATTGTGAGGCCTTCTAAGCTTAAAAAGAGCTTATTCAAGTGTAAAAATTGAGGGTGGTCAACTGAGTACATAGATACAAATTGCAGAGAGTATACACTTTGATTAGTGGTAATAACAAGTGGGTTTTATTGGTTTCTTTTATTTTTGATAATAAGTATTTTTATTTTTAAAAAATATTATGGGTACATAATAGTTGTGTATCTGTATTCATTAAATGTTTTTCAGCATCGATTGAAAGATCATACGGTTATGTCGTTCATTCTTTTTATAAGATGCACAATGTTTGCTTTTCATACAGTGAATAATTATTGCATTTTTGGAATGAATACCAATTGTTCATGATGAATAATCTTTTTAATGTGTTGTTGAATTTTGTTTTCTAGCATATTAAGGAGGATTTTTGAATTAATGTTCATCATAGTATTGGCCTATAGTTTTCTTTTTATTTTGTGATTTTATCTGGCTTTGATGTCAGGATACTATAAGCCTCAAAGAAGTGTTTGAGAGTAATCTTTATCAATTTTTTTTTTTTTAAGTTTAAATAGGATTTTAATGCTTTGTAGAATTCAGTAGTGAAGCCGTCAGGTCCTGAGCTCTTCTTTGATGGAAGACTTTTTATTACTGTTCTTATCTCATTACTTTTTCTTGGTTTATTCAGGTTTTGGATTTCTTCCTAACTCAATCATGGTAGCTTGGATGTGTCTAGGAATTTATCCATTTCTTCTAGGTTCTGTGATTTATTGGCACATGGTTAGTTATAGTAGTCTCCAATGATCCCTTAGATTTATTCAAAATCAGTTGCAATGTCACCTTTTACATTTGAGATTATATATATTTGAGTCGTCTTTTTTTCTTAGTATGATGAAAGGTATCAATTTCACCTATCTTTTCCGAAAACCAACTTTTTGTTTTGTTGGACTTTTATATTTTGGAGGGATTCAATTTCACTTACTTCTGCTATAATCTTTATTTTTTATTTTCTTCCTTTGGATTTGGTTTGCTCTTGTTTTTCTACTTTGATATGCATCAATAGGTTGCTTATTGGTAAATTTCCTACATAATGCCATAAATTTTCCTTTATTACTGCTTTTACTCTATCGCATAGGTTTTAACATATTATGTTTTCATTTTCATTTGTTTTGAAACACTTCCCTCTTAATCTCTTTATAGATACATTTGTTTTTCAGGATCAAATTTTTTAATTTCCATTTGTTGTAGATTTTCCATGTTCCTAATTTATTAGTGATTTCCAGTTTCATTTCTTTGAAGTGAGAGAAAATACTTGGTGTGATTTTAATTATTTAAAATTTTTAAGACTTTTTGGGTTGCCTAATATATGATCTATTCTTGATATAGATCCGTGGTCTGAAAAGAAGAAATTATATTCTGTAACTTTTGGGTGAAACATTCTGTAAATATCTATTGAGTCCACTTTGGTTATAGGGTAGATTAAGTCTAATGTTTCTTTCTTGATTTTCTACCTGGTTAATCTCTCCAATGCTAAAAGTGGAGTGTTGAGGTTTCCAACAATTATTGCTGGGGTTTAACTCCCTCTTTAGAACTGATAATACTTGCTTTCTGTATCTGGGTGCTCCAGTTTGGGTGGGTATATATTCAGGATTATTATTTTCTCTTGTGGAATTGACCTAATTATCATTATATAATGACCTTTACTCTTTTTATATTTTTTATCTTAAAATCTATTTTATCTAATAAAACTATAGGTATCCTTGCTCTTTTTTTAAATTTCAGACTATTATGTATACATACATCTTGGTTATATAATTTACTTTTATACATGTAAAATCAGAAATATACGTATATCTTTTCTAGAAAATGTGCAATATTCCTGGGCAATACATCCATTGGGTAAGAATTTACCCTTCTCCTTCTTCCTCTCCTCACTATTTGAATTTCATTGACATTTGCTTCTATATGAACTTATAGACTTTAATCAACTACTTCTAATTTAGTATTTAGCACATGTCATGTTTGTTTCTCCCTTCATGCAATACTTCACATAAGTTCCATCCAGGATGTTAGAAAAGATATTAGAAGTCAAATCTAAATTATACATTTATATTCTGTACTTGTAATTATAATTACAATAATTAAGTAAATGAGGTGAAAGCTATATTAATTAGTTTGATATAGGCATTCCAAATTGTATAAAAAACCAACACATTGTACCAAAAAAAAAGTAGAAGAAAAGATATTAGATCACCATCTTTTTATGACTGTATAGGATTGTGTGATATATATACACCACAATTTATTAATCCATTCATGTATTGATGAGCACTTGGGTTATTTCCATATCTTTGCAATTTTCAATTGTGCTGCTGAAAATATTTGGTGTATTTTTTTTTTATTAAATCACTTTTTTGGGTCCATTTGCATGGGACATTTTTCTCATCTCTTTGTTTTCTAGTCTATTTTCGTTGTTATGGATGAAGAGGGTTTCTTGCAGACAATGCACAGTTGGCTTTTCTTTTTTTCCACCTGCTCAACCACTCTATGTCTCTTGGTTGCATAGTTTAGTCCTTTCATATTTACTATTATTATTGATATGGGCAAGGAGAATGGGGACCAAAGACCCTATTCTTGGGAAGTGAAAACACCCCCAGAAAGGAAAGAAATAGAAATAAGCTAAACAAGGCAAATTAAAAACAATTTAGGTAGCTTACCTTTAAAATAACAGTTGAATTACTTATCTGAGCAGTTCCTGCTTTTACCTAGCCTGTAAGGAACACAGCTTACAAACACCCTTGCTGGGTCTATAAGGACTCTTAAGAGCAATGGCCATAGCAGAAGCTGCAACCAAGGCCTAAGAAGGAACATTAACCAGGCTGATCCCTGCACAGTCAATAGTCAACAACATTTCGAAAGCAAATAGCCATTGTGGTGATTTGTGTAATAGCCAGGATAGAAATCAAAGGGACAGCTCAAGCCCTGAGATATGGGCAAGAGGCCTTGTACCCTGACCATGAAGGGAAAAGCCTCCAGGTGGAGATGGGGAAAATTCCTCTTTTCCACTGATTCTTCAGAGGAGAACTGACACTACCACGTCTGCTCAGCAGAGAAACTAGAAGGGTCTAACCTCTCCCAAGGGATCTGTGTTCATGGCCACAAACAGGAGGCTGCTCCCATGCAAGGCTCATGTTCTGGATTTCTCAAGGCTGACAAGACCCTTAAAGTTAATGATTATAGGTGGAATAATATATAACATGCTTACTCATAAAAACTGCTCACGTTTTCTTCCCTTCCTCAGCTTATTCCCTGGCTAAATAAGAAAATGGCATTCAATAAAAGGTAGGTGGAACAAGAACTCAGGGCTAATTGCTAAAGCCCCACAAGCTAGCAGTAGACCTCTATGCCCACTCTTTAAAACTCTATTCTGTGTCCTCTTTATCCTTGCTGCTTTTACTTTCATTTTTACCAGTTGATCTCTGCCATTTCCACAGCTCTTAAAGAATCCTGCCCCAGGACAGGACCCTGACAGATAGGTAAAGACTTTCTGTTATCATATTGTGATTTGATTTCTGGTTGTTTTATGATTCTCTTTTTCTTTCTTACATCCTTTCTTTTTTTCCTTTGTCAAATGTGATTTTCTCTGGTAGCATGTTAGAATTTCTCATTTTATCCAATGTGGTTTTATTGATTTGAGGTTACTGTGAGGCTTACAAAAACATTTTAACTATATGACAACTCTCCTTACAAACAAATAAGCAGAGAACTATAGCAGAGATTTTAGGCTTTAACTCTATCCCCCACCCATCTTTTAACTTTTTCTTCTTTCCATCTGTATTTTTTTATATTATGTATCCTTCATAAAGTTGTAGTAGTTGTTTTTGGTAGCTTTCTTTTTTAGTCTTCCTATTCAAGAGATATGAGGCTTATATACCATATTTATAGCAATATAGTATTCTGTATGTGTGTCCTTAAAATTACCAATGATTTCTATATCTTATTGTTCACTAATGTCCTTTTCTTCCAGATTGAAGAACTCCTTTTATCAAGTCTTCTAGCATAGGTTTGATGGTGATAAAATCCCTCAGCAGCTTTTTCTTTTTTGTTTGTTTGAGAAATCTATTTCTCTTTTATGTCTGAGACATTTTTTGCAGATAGTCTAGGGTTAATTTTTTCTTTTTTCTTAATCATTTTGAATAGGTCATGCCATTCTCAGCTGGCCTATAAAGTTTTCACTGAAAAATCTGCTGTCAGATGTATTGGAGCTCCTTCGTAAGATTTTTTGTTTTGTTTTTTTTTTGTTTTGTTTTTACTTTCTTCCCTTAGGACTTTGAGTTTATCCTTGACTTCTGGGAGCTTTATTATTAAATGCCACGATGTAGTTTTGTTTGGTTTAAATCTGCTTGGTGTACTGTGACCTTCTTTTTCTTGAGTATTGATATCGTTCTCTGGATTTGGGTAGGTCTCCATCAGTATTTCTTTGAATAAACTTTCTATACCAATCTCTTGATTCTATATTAAAACAATATTTTTAAATATTTTGAGTTTTGTGTTTAATGAATGTGTTTTACCAAAAGTTTTAGTTTTTTCTTCATCTCAAGTTGACTATAGGAAGCATGTCTTTTTTTTGAAAGTTAGGATAAAAGAAGGATTTTGGAAATTAGATATACCTGAACTATAATCAAGAGAAAATATTTCTGACATTTACATGTCAGAGTCTATTGAGGGTATGATTTTTCTCCCTCTTGTATACCTACATTGCATTATTCTAGATTTTACATGGAATATAATTTTATAGTAGTAATTTATTGATATTTTCTTTCTCTTATTAGCTTATAAATACATTAGTTCAATGTTCATGTTTTATTCCTTTTTAAATACTACCTGCTAATTCATGATTAATGTCACTTTTTGAGGGTTTTAAATTAATAACTAATGTAAGTGTAAAATCACATTACAGAGCTAAATGCTCATAATTTTTAGATTAAACACTTGTTTCACATATTTTATTTTACTAGATATTATTTTACTGGTCCCCAACTTTGTAAAACGTTCCGAGTCAGCACTGTATTTCTTTCCTAGTCTGAAATAAGATTGCACTTATTTTTAGTGGATATAACAGTCCTGAGAATAAAACTAGAGATCTAGATGCAAAGTCAAAAGGACATGAAACATTCAGCAAGTGATGAAAAGCAAATGCAAGCGTGAAGACTCACTTCACTGCCTATCACAGATCCTTGTACTTAACATATACATTATAAATAACTTCTAAGTATTAATAACTTTATGCCAGATGATATGCTATTTTTGATACCAATTTTCTTACTGTACAAATACACATGTATGTGTGACCAAATTTGCTTTAATTAATGCTCAGAGGGGAAACTGAAAGAAGCATTTCCTTCAACTAAAGACTGAGGACTTACTTTTGCTGGAAATAAAAAATGCAAGAATGACCCCATTACATATTTTCTTAAATGTATATTTATTAGTATGAAATAACACAGAATTCAAGGGAAATATGAGGTCATATATAGTGTATGTCAAAAAGGAAGGGCGAGCATAAGCTAAAAGTTGCCAGCCGGAGTATGAAATGAAGAGTACACAATTCCTAATTCACTGGAGTTATGAAAAATTTACACACACACACACACACACACACACACATACACACACACACTACGTGCCTCAAAGTTCCAAGAAAAATGTGCCTACACATCTGGATAAATCCAGATATCTCAAAGTACAGCATCCTAATATACAATTTTAAAATTTCTTTCCAAGAGTAAGTTGTTCATAGAGAAACTGAAATTTAGAGGGGAACATTGATCCATCAAGTTTATACTCAACTAACAAAAATGTAATTTTTAAAATACAGTTATTTGTCTAATTAACAATTTTAAACTTATGGTGGTTTAATTTGAAAGTAAGGAAAGATAATTGCATTTTAAATTTGCTTGTATTCAACCAAGTATATAATGTTTCTGACAATAATGTTTCTGCTTTTTGAGAGAAAATTATTCTGATAGAGATGCTACTTTGAATATCATGAACTTTTAATAAGTTTTTTTATCTAAAATATATAATATTTAATCATTATAGTTGGTATAATTTCTAAACACATATTGGAATTGATTTGATAGATTAGAGAATAAAGGGAGAATGGGAATAATTTAATTAAAATAATTTTAACAGTTTGATTTTCTATAAATGTAATGTGATTTTGGTTTTAGTTTCTATGCTCCTTTTAGACATTTATAGCAGCAAAAAAAAATGAACTTCAACATTAAAATTACTTTCTTAGGCAGAGACTCAATTTATCCTTATCATCGCATGCCTACCATTTTCTCATCACACACTTATTCAAAACAGACCTTATTAGTTCTTATGAAGCAATTGTCGTGAATTATTTCTCCCCAACAAATAACCACAAATTAAACCAGAAATTGTTAGGCATCAGCCTGAAAATGATGTTCCCTGCTTGTCTCCTCCCCTCTCTCTCATCACCTTCAGAAGAGTCATTACAAAGAGGAGATTCGGTACAATACACACACACACACACACACACACACACACACACACACATGCCCCACATCACAGTGGCAAAAACAACTGATTTATAGAATACTTTTCATTTGTTCAAGTCATTTTTTTCTGCCTGTGAGGAAACAATCAGTTCATGTATTTGTTATTGCTTTTGTCAGCTGCATTTAATTATTTTTACATTAAAATGCAGAGATGCAGAATCTATTTCAATGCAATAAATCTATTTTAATGCAATAAATTTGTTACATGTCTATAAGGTACACAAAACAGGAGGAGGCTGCACAGAAGATGTGGGAAAAGAACATATAGCAGGGCACCTATTATTGCAGAGAAAGTGGAAGATTCTTATGGAGTAGAGAGGCTTATTAAAATAAAGCAACAAAATAATCATCAAGAAATCATGAACTAAATAAAATCAAGATGAAATTTATTACAAATTAATAGTATCTATTCTTTATGTGTGTCATATGGGTTGCCTATTGTTAAGTGAAAACATTTGTATTAACTCTACTAATGATATAGCTGATCTAAAACTCAGCTATAGAATGCTTTTATGCCACTGCTAATCATTGGTTCCTGGAATAGCAAAAACTCTTCATTTATTTATTCAACTAATCTTAGCACCTATTTATTACTTGCTAGACAGGTGCTTTATTGATTAGTCAACAAAAGCCATAGCACTTGCCCTTATGTAGTTTAGCCTATAAAGCCAGACACATTTTAATCAAAGAAACATGCTTATAGATCATGAATACATTTTTGCCTTTGTGGGATTCAATGTGTTGATTTTTTGTACAAATTGAAGTGCTTACAACCAACTAATGAACATAGCTTTCACCTCATCTACTTAATCACTGTGTTAAGACATTTGTGTTCTATACTTGATAGATTTGACTTGTACCCTTGCTAATTGAAAGATGATGAATATAATTTCAAAATACAATAATTCAGAAGGAAATAAAAATAAATAGGTAATTTGGTCTAGTCATAGAGGGAAGAAGTTTAACAATGCCCTCTGTAAAGTAAATGATGCTTGTCTTGAAATTTTGAGATCTAGAGAATGCAAATGAGTAAACAAGTAACAGAACCAAAGTGTGTGTGTCAGTGTGTGTGTTTGTGAAAGAGGATAAGAGAGTATTAATGGAAAGATTTTGAGGCCAAGAGAAGAGAGCATAATGTCAGAATATTATTTTAGGTCACAGAATAGAGTTCAAAAATGAGATATTTTGCATGAACATGGTTCTCCATGTCATACATGGAGGGTCAGATCCTGTCAAGTCCTATCTATTAATATAAGACATAATAATATTTTTTAACTATTAAAATATAAAAATACATTGACAAACATTAGTTAGGTAACTAAACACAAAATTATGTTTTAAATATACTTGTGCTTTGAGATAAAGAAGGAATTATAGGAAGAGTAGAAGGTTATCATTTCACAGATTTATTAGAACTGCTCACCTCTTTATAAAAGTGGAGATATATTACCTCATACTAGAAAACTATTTAGTTACACAATTTAAAAATTTATAGCCAGATCAGGCCAACTTCATCCCAAAAAGCAAATATTCTTTGAAAACTGATTGTTAAATTTATCTTCTAAATTATTTTATAATAATATCTTAAAGGTTTTAAATATATATGTATTTCCCAATACTGCATACTAATTATTTTGTTTGGATTACAGTAGTGGAGAAACTTCTTCTGACACCACTGCCCACTATGAGCTCTTTCTTAAACCCTTCTTGTGACAAGGTGGAGGTTGGCTGACAGAATCCCATGGCAATCACACAGTTTTAGTTTGGCTCTCAAGTGCTGTCAGGAACTGAGAGAAATGTCCATGACTGTGCTTCTATTTTTAGTGGAATTAATATTGCATAAGATTCTACCTCTGTATATTGCATTAAACAATAATGAATTGAATTATGCCTGACAGCTGTTTTCCATTTGTACTACTTTTTCCTCACATAAAAAAAAAAATAATAGTAACTCACATTGCTTCCATAACATGAATTCTGCTTGACAGCTAGCTGATTTTCTGTTAGTAGGCTTGGGGTATAGAGGAACATATGATGGATTAATTAAATTAAAAAGCAAACATATCAGTGAATAAAAGGGTCTTTAGTCACCCACATTTGATTTTTTTAACTCAGTACATGTCTATGTGGAAAAAATGTTAAACTGAAGAAGCATTCATCTACCTGGTAGTAAAATGGTAAAGTAGTTGGGCTATTTGTTAGTTTGGTCACTGAAAAGGAATCAGAATTCAACTAATATTAGAAATAACCTGGGAAAAAAATGTGACTAATAGGTCATTTAATGAAGTGTTCTTCCCAGAAAGTTTGTCTTTCCAAGTTTTTCATTTCAATTTTACTTTTGATATAGTCCATAGGATTGTTCAATACTGAAAGTGTCCCTATCCTTTAAATCTTCTGTGCTATTATTAAATCTGAAGACTTTTCCATCAAATTTCAATCCCAAGCATTTCAGTGGGTGTAGTTAAAATCCTTGGCTTACTAATGAGCAGGAGTTCTTTTCAAAAATTTTTAAAAACACAACCTTTTTGGAAAACTAAATGGCTTTTAAAATGAAATATAATAGCCCATTATCTTCCATAACATACTAATATTCAACATATGTGGAAGACTCCCATAAGACATAATTCTAGGTGGATTTAATCACAAATTAATTTTTATGAATAGAATTTCTTGTGAGTCTTTTTTGTGGCACCTTTAGGAATTTCTAGAAGTGTTTGAAACTCCTGACCATGTTGGAGTAACTAGAATAGCACTTATTTTCCTACTATATCACATGTCTAGTACACATATAATAGAGTCTGAAATCTATAAAACTATTGTCAGATTTTTAAACTTTCCTGCTATATCACATGGCTAGTACACATATAATAGAGTCTGAAATCTATAAAACAACTATCAGGACTGTGACACACGACAGAAGGAAACACATAAAAAGAGGGCCACATTTGTCTTAACTTTCTGTCTTGGGGTATGTTTCAGACTGCAGTGTAGAGATAGAGCCAATGGGAGCCCAAGCAGAGCATATGGTCTTGCTGAGCTGAAGACTAATATTGGAGACTGTGACTAATGAGGTGAATGGGATTTGTGATGTAGGATGACTTATTAAAAAGTCATTAAAAAAAAAAAAAAGCCTAACAAAAAAGTGGCACCAGATGTCTGAGTCTACGTGGGGGTTTCCTGCAACTTCCTGGTTAAGAGTTAGACACAGAAGGTTTCAAGGAAGACTTTACAATCCCTAGTGGAAAGCAACTTCTGAAAGGTGAGACGGAAAAGAATATAATTGATTGTGTTGTGTTAGGAGGCTTTAGAGTTCCAGTTGAGCCATATGGCAGAGACTTTGATGAGCATCTGTAGCACTTAGTTGACATTGTATAAATAAAATAAAGCCTCCCAAGGAAATATGTTAGAGAAAGAAATACTCTAGCACTAAAAACTAAAATTGAATCAGATCTTCCCCCAAAAAATAAATAAAAATATAAAGCCACAAATGAGAATGTTAGCAAGATTTTCCAGTAATATATTGCCTACAGAACAAAATAAAATGAGAAGAAAATGTGATCTAACTCAATATAATAGGATATATCACTATCATCCTTTACCAGTCAATCAAAATTACTAGAATGGAAGAATGGAAAATATATTACACACAAAACATTGAAAAAATTATCAACTATAAATAATCCCAAGATGACAAAGATGTTGCATTAAACTTTAAAAAATGGACAAATGTAATGAAATAGGAATTTCAATGAAAAAGGTTAACCATGAATAAAACCAAATTAAATTTCTAGAACTAAAAACTATATTAGCTGAAATATAAAAAAATTCAAATATCAGCATATTGGACACTATAGGAGCAAGTGACAACAAACTTCAAGATCAATCAGTAAGACAATATGTTAAAAAATTAGGAGAAACTAAACAAAGCCTCAGTAACAAACAGGCCAATAACAAACACAGCAATCTGTATGTAACTGGAGTCTCAGAAGAACAAATGGGAGATAAAGGAGTGGAAAAAATACTGGAAGAAATTATGGCTGAGGATTTTCTACTATTTTTTACCATTATCCTACAGATCCATAAGGCTAGTAATTCATTTCCAAAAAGACAAATAAAAGGAAAAATCACAGAGGCCATCATAACCAAAATGCTGAAAACTATGATTAAAAGAATTATTAAAACAAACAACAACAAAATGGAAAAATAAAGGACATTATGTAGGAGAGGGAAATATAAACACAAAAAAAAATCAAAACCAGAGACATTGAGAAATAATGCTTGAAGCTGAAAAACATTTTTTTTAATTCTATTAAGTAGAATATTATAACTCAAAAGAAATATCCTTTAAAAATAATGCTGAAGAAAGGACATTCTTAAATAAATACTGAAAAGGTCATTGTCAAGAACTATGTCACAAAAACATGCAGCAAAATAATCAGACTGAAGGAATTAACATTTTCTAAATGAAAATCTAGATCTTTAAGAAGTAATAAAGAATTTTCAGGAAATGAACATATGTGTGCATATATTAATTTTTCTCTTAATTTTTTTTTTTTTTTTTTTTTTTTTTTAGAAACAGAGTCTTACTGAGACTTTCAGCACCCTCCACAATGCCTGGCTAAATTTTTCCCTTAATTTTTTAAAAGACATTGATCTATTTAAAGATAAATAAAAAGGGAATATCCAAACAAACAAACAAATATACTATGGAGGTCTATATAATGTGGGGGTAAAATAAGTGACAAGTATACCATAGATGGAGAGGGATAATTTAAATATACTTTTATAACTATTTCATATTTTATATTTAGTGGCAAAATAAAATCAAGTAGACTATGGCCATTTCATAATGCACATACATATAATAAATAAAAATACACACATCAAAAAAATCCGTATAAAGTTAATGCTGAAATTAAAGCGAGATGCCAAAAATATATAATTGTCCCAAATGAAAACAGGAAACAAGAATAAGAGAAGAAAAAAATATTGGGCAAAAAATAACCTAACCATGAAGTGAAATTAAATATAAATTATGGCTTATTACATTATTTAATATTTAAATAATTCAAATTTAAGGCAAACATATTCATGAAAACTTCAAAGGAAGAATCAACTATATGACACAAATGAGAGATACGGACCAAACATAAAAACTCAAATAGGTTTAAAGAAAAATAAGAGGGAACAGATATAACATACAAATTTTAATAGAAGAAAATTGAATATTTAACAAATATAAAAAGGGGACTTTTATTCATAAAATTGTCAATTCAATAGAAATTTTGGAAATCCTAAGTATGCATGTGTCTACCATTAGCTTCAAATTACACAAAGTAGAAATGAACAGACTTAAGAGGTAAAATAGTAAAAGAAAAATCATATTTGGAGAATTTAATATGTGGGTCATTTCCAAAGGTTTGAGATAACACAAAAATCAAAAAATGTGAAATTCACCCGTACTGAAACAAATGAGGCCCTTCCAGAAAAACTGATAAGCAGAACATGTTGTAACTTTCCAGGGTGAAGGAGAAAGGATGCTGTCCACCGTGTTTCTGTGAAATAATAGACCATAAGCACAGTCTGTCTCAAACTTTTGTGGTGACCGAGGTTTTCCTTCTAAAAAAATTTTTAGAAGAATTACACCAAGAAAAAAGGGAAGTATGTAAAAGATTTCAACAACACTATCAAGCAATTTGTTCAAACCAATATTTAGGAAAAATACACATAAAATAGGCAGAATATTTCTTATTTTTAAATGCATACCCAATTTTCAACAAAATTAAGTATTTCTAGGGAAATAACCCTCAACAAATTTCAAAAGAGTTTACTTTTACAGAATATTATTTCTGACAATTGAATTATTTTAGAAATCAATGACATAAATTTTATGAAGACCACATCAATAATCAGGAAAAAAGTATCACATGCATAAATGACCCATATATCAAATTAGAAATCATAAAATAAAATTTAAATTATTTTAAATAAATGATAGAAAAACACAGCCAACTAATATTTGTGGATACAAGAGTAAAGGAAGAAATAATTAAAATGAATCATATAGGTTCTATTTTGAGAAGCTACAAAAAATAGATTAGACTGGGCCTAAAGGAAGTATAAGAAAGATAAGAGCAGAAATTGATAAAATTAAAGTTAGACAAATACTGGATAGTATTAACAAATCCCAAGGTGGATCTTTGAGAAGATGAATAAAATTGATAAGTTACTACATAGACCAATAAAAAGGAAAACTGGGAAAAAATAAGTTATAATAAAAGAAGAAAAATAAAAATATCACTAAGATTATCATTAATGTTATTACTATGAATATAAGAAAATATTGTAAACAACTTCATGCCAATAAATGTGTGCAAACACTGAAGTATAAAAATTATCAATAATGACTAAACATGAAATATAGAACTAGGATTTTCATACATCAAATAAAAATTCATAATTAAAAGCATATTCAGAAGCCATACACAAAAATACTGCACAACATATTCCATTTATATGAAATGTTGGAAAAGGAAAATCAATAAAACATTCCTATATTAACCTTTAAGCAAACTAAATACATGCTAGGGCACCAGGGGAAAGTGGACATCATAGAATTTTTCCTTTTTTCTGTTATCATGGCCTTACTTCTTTCACAGTCACACACTAATCACAATTTTTATAATTGTTTTATCTGTTGAATTCGGATTTAATATGTGTTACTAAAAATTTTCTCTTACATAGTTAATGATTAATTTTTAAGATTTAGTTGAAAAGTGTCACCAAATATTGTATTTATTACTTTTTATCACTTGAGAGTTTGGCTTCAGTTGATTATAAAAACAACTTAGCTTCAATTTAACTCATCATTGTGCCATAGAAGTACATTATTTTTAATAAAATGTATATTCTGCTTCTTATTGGAATATTCTATGCCAGTAGGTCAAGTTGTAGGTGTTTTTCTAGTGTTTCATGTTTTTACTGGTATCTGTTTATTTTTTCTCTCAGTTTTTGAGAAATACATTTCAAATCTTCCAATTATAAAATAGGTATTTCTATTTCTTTTTTTAGTTATGAAAAATGAATAGAATTTGTATAGCTCCTTTGTTTACGTGCATATACATTTAGGATTGTTACATCTTCTTGGATAATTGATTTATTTACTACTATGTGTTCCCCTGTTCATCTCTGGTATTATTTCTTTTTCTGAAATTTATCTTACCTAACCTTATTTATCTTGCCTAATCTTTTTCTTGGTACCCTAAGCATGTATTTAATTTCCTTAAAGGTTAATATAGGAATGTTTTATTGATTTTCCTTTTCCAACATTTAATATGTGCAGTATTTTTGTGTATGGCTTCTGAATGTGCTTTTAATTATAAATTTTTATTTGATGTATGGAAATCCTAGCTCTATATTTTTTGTTTAGTCATTGTTGCTATTTTTTGTACGTCAGTGTCTGCACACATTTAATTTAACTTGTCAAGTAAGACAAGTTGATTTCACTTGTTAGATTTCTTTTTACTAGTTCTCTCATGGTACATCTTTTTACATTCTTTGACTTTTGCCTACTTATAAGTTTATTTTTTATGGAGTTTTTTTATAAAACTTTTTTATGGTTGAGCCTAGTGGTTACCCCATCTAAAGAAAAATTTCTACCTTCTAATTGTTATAAGACCGTTTACATTTAATTTAACAATTAACAATTGATATTGAATTAAAAGCTACCATCTACCATATTATTTTTTTAAACTCTATTCTTTGTAACTTTGTTCATTTATCGGCAGTCTTGAATTAATTGTGCTATTTTTTTAAAAAATCCTTTTTGACTACTGACTTATTATACCTGCTATTGAAATAATTTTTACAGGTTTCCCTAGGTTTGACAACATATACATTAAGATTTTTGTTATTTTTTCAAAAAAATGTATATTTCTGCTGGTGCTATAAGCATGCAATCCTTAAATTTGGACACTACATTCTTCTGACAGACTCGTTCTGTGCTTCTTTTTTCATCCCAGCCTTATTATCTATATATTTTTCTGTTACTGTGAAACAAATTACCATAATCTTAGTAGCTTAAGAAAATATTCATTTCTTATCTCTTGGTTTTGTAGGTCAGAGATCCAGGTATGGCATAGCTAAGTACTATGCTCAGGATTTCACATGGCTGATTCCAGGTGAGAGCCAGGCCGCACTGGCATCTAGAACTCATAAGCCTCCTTTCAGCTCATTCCAGTGGGTGGCAATGTTTTGTTCGTGTGGTTGTGAAACTGAGGTACCAGTTTTCTTGCTGCCCATTAGTGAGAAATTGCTGTCAGCTTATAGAGGCTGTCTTCAGATCATAGTATCGTGGGCCTCAATATATCTTTAATGCAAGCAAAAGAATATCTTTTGTTTCACATATCTCTGACTTCTTGTCTCTGACCTCTATATCCCCTTTACAAAAGGGGTCACCAGATTAGGCAAGGTTCTCCCACTCTAAATGGCAGGAGAATACATATACAAGGTGTACAAATCAGAGCAAGAGAATTTGGGGGTGGTGGCATCTTAGAATTCGTCTTGCCACGTGAGCTTTACCAATAATCCACTCCTTGTAATATTATCTACATAAGATTAATCTGACTTTCAACAAGATCATATCCATCCATCCTCCTTCGTGTAGGAAGAGGATAAAATCACACTGGGAATGATAAGATTCTATTTGGTCAGTAGGAAGAAAGAGGATATCTAGACAGGTAGGAGGAATCCATGAGCATCAAGTCCTGGGGTTTTATTCTGTGAAACAATCATTGTCACTTTGACTTTCCAAATATTTTCTGAATTTGTTTGTTTCTTATTATCTCCATAGTCACTTACTCTAATATGCTATCTCTTCTTTGAAGATGGTAACTAATAGTTAATTTGTTACCATCCACTTTCTAACCTTCTTTCACATCATTCAGGAGCATTCTTCGATCCTTCAAAATTCAGCCAGATTGAGGAGTGGAAAGGATGTATTCAATTATTGTTGTCATTAAGAATCTTGATGACTGAAAGCCATACATGACTCTCACCAGCTTCTAAATCATCAAAATTCTTAATGGCAACAATAATTAAATACATCCTTTCCACTCCTCAAACTGGCCCTAGCCACCCACAATGGACTGATGATGTGAGCAATAGAAACTGTGTTAAACCACTGAGATATAGGGGGATGTTTGCTATAGAAGTTGGCTAATCTTACCTATTCATTTAAAGAGGCAATGAACAATGTTTACCACATTCCCTTATGCAAGCTTCTCTGTTAAGGAGACCATAAAAGGGTAGTGGAAAGAAAAGTCCTGTGGATACTTCAATCTTATAACCCTGGATGAAGACATGAGTTAGGAAACTATCCATTCAAGGTTGACATTCATACCCAGGGCCAAAAGCATCCGATAAGAAACCATGGTGGGCCTAGTGCCCAGATCTTGTTTTTGAATATATTTGTCCATGTAAAGAGCCAGGTCTACACAGAAAAATGTCAGATGGGTCAGGGAAAGTACAAGAAGAATCTAGAACACTTTATTTTGAAGACATGCTTAAAAAGACATGCAGCCAACTTGAAACAATACTCTGATTAAATCTGAAACATTCTAGTACTAAAATATTAAGGACAGTAATGAATTATAAACCATTGAAAAAATATTCAACATCAAACTTATGTATTAATAAATATATAAGTAACTAACTAGCTAAATAAGACATAAGGTAGGAATGGTATAGGCAAGAGTCACCAACAGATAATAGATCTAGGTGGACATGTTTAAATAAAAGCAGGGTATTTTCCAGGCTTAACATGTCTCCCAAAAGATTGCTTATTAATTGAGGGGAAAAAAACAGTAAATATACTGTGGAGAAATCTGACACCTTGACAAGGTAATGAAAATTAATAATACCAATGAGAGACAGAGAGGTGTCATGTGCCTTTGGGTGTGATACCCTGAGAAGGCAACTATCACTTATGTAGTATTCTGCCCAGGGATGGATAACTCGAATTTAAATGTGAGTAAACATGAGATGGTCATAAACAACAAACCTCAAATGAGGATAGCCTAAAATGAGGAATAGTCTATTATCAAATGAACAAAGGCCTATATACGCCAAAACTATCAAAGACAAAGAAAGCAAAGAAAGGCTAAGAAACTGTTCTAGATTAAAGAGACTGAAGAGACATGGCAACTCTACATGGCCTTAAACTGGATCTTATGCTGGAAAATTAAACAAAAACGCTAAGCATGTTATTGGAACAACTGGCAAAAATTGGAATATGAATGGTGGATTAAAGTATTATATCAATGTTAAAAAAAGACTTGATGGTTTTATTTTTCTATTTAAACATGTCCTTAAAAATGTAGATTATTTCAAAAAGAAAATTCACAGCATAGTACTAAGGTGGTATTATTAAACTTCTGCTTTCAGTGTTCAGCCCAAGAAGATTTACTGATAGCACACTTATTAATACACACAATGACAAGCTGGCTTAATTAGTTTTTTAAATATAATTAAGGGAATTATATATTCAGAAAGTCCTAATTTCTAGCACTCCCTAGGCATTAGGGGACAAATTATAACAATATAAAGAAATAAAAACAATTCATACAACATTTATGATAATAATTTTGGAGGTCAATGTAATGTGATAATTGATAGAACTGGGAAAATATCAATTTTCCCCAAAGACAGTTGAAAATTAATTTTATTCACATGACTGCAGTGATATAAAATAGTTTGGAATAAAAGCTCACAATGAAATGAATTTCTTTTATGAATGGTCAAAAGTAGTTTCTTGTAAATTTTAGAATATTTAAAATTCAGTACAGTTGAATAGAAAAAATAAAATATACCTTGAATTGAAATAGCTCACTGCTTTAAAAGATTATTCTTCCCTGGTGTTTGATTGTTCATCATGATCAAAGAAAGGTATTGATACAGGACAAGTGGCATCCCAGCCAGCTTGTGGAGCTGAGGGGCGCAAACCTGCTGCCTCTGCCTTGGTGATGTTGGTGCAATAGCAGTAAGGAATGAAACCAGTGGGCTAGAGGGTGGGAAGGGGGGCCCCATTTCCTAGGCCTGGGAATGAAAGGGATTGTAGCCATTCATTTGTGACCCAGTCATGTTGTTTCATACATGTCCCAGACATGATGTCCCAGACACGCTAAATGTGACTACCAAGCCCCTCTAAATGTAACTACCAAGGACCCCATGCGACTATATATACCCCTGGACAAAGAGCCCAGAGACAGACAGACAGGGAGAAAGAGCACTTTTCTCTCCTGACTCAAGTTTTCTCTCTGTGCCAGGAGCTCTGGCACATCAGGTCATATATAGTTTCCATGTCGCTTTATTTATTTCTGTAAATAAATCCTGTCTTACCACTTATCTGTGGTCTGTAGATTCATTGTTAGAATCACTGAAACCAGGAACCTACTGAAGAGTGAAATTCCGGTATCAGTATGAGTTGACTTAAACTTAGTGTGTCTTTATCTTGTATGTACCAGGTTGAATCTGCCATCTTTGGTTTATTCCAGTTTGGATTTATGTATGTATAATTTTAAAGGTTCTTACCAATTTAGCCATATTCAATTTCACATCTATAGAATAAGGGTAATGATAATCTTTTGCCTTTAAAGCATTGAAAATCCAAGAATGAACTTGCTTTAAGTACAACATATTACTTTAATAAGATACAAAACACTGAATTTTGAGGGTCTATTGATATTTCAATTTAAAACATTTTGTGTTAATGCTGCTCCGACGAATTATTTTTGCTGTACAGAATATGCCTGCTCTCTGTCTTACAGATAAATGACATACTCCCACTTTTTCTGTACACTATAATTTGTGTTATTGAAAATATAAATCTTCTAGAAATGAGGCCCAGCAATGACTTTGCTAAAAAACTTTCAACACTTCTATCCATAAACTTTGAAGTTATTATTGAAATTTTGCAAAAGGAGAATTATATTTCCTCTAAATTAAATTTTATCTGTATAATTTAACAATTAAGCTGATCTGGTTTCACTTTTTTAACTTTATTAAACTGATCACCTGACTTTGGCATGTTTTAATACATTTTTATATTATCTCTTTGAAGTAGAAAGTTCTGTGGAAAAAAACTAGTAAAGGTATTCTTCTGAGCACTATTACAATAGTTCTCAATATTCACAGGGCTATGTTCCAAGAGTCCCAGGGGACTCGTGAAACTATGAATAATAAATATATGTTTTCTTTTATTCTTATATAGCTATGGTAAAGTTTAATTTGTAAATTAACTGCAGAGGAAGATATTAACAGTAATATATTTAATAATCAAATAGAGTAATTATAATCATATGCTATAATGAAAGTTATATGAATGTGGGCTCTCTATCTCTCTCTCAGAATGCTGCAATATTTTTGTGCCATGGTTGATCACAAGTAACTGAAACCATGGAAAGTAAAACCATGAGAATGAGGTACTACTGTACTAAAATGAATTTCACTACCATTTCACATAATATTGACAAAACTGTATAACAAGTTGAGGTGAAGTATGAAACTTAGTGTAATTCTAGGAAACAGAGATAAAATCAAGCTGGCCCTTAAAGACACTGAATATCATCTAGATATCAAGACGTAACTTTAACTTTTACTTTTAATTAAATATGCAAGTCTTACCTACAAATTTATCCTTTAGCTTCTTTAGATTTCTGATACATTCTTTCATTAGATTTATCATTAATCCTCTTGAAATCCTTATTGTCTGCTTCATATATCAAGATGTTTTGACGGTAACACTTGCAGTAATGAATGCTATTAAGTCAGTCCATTATCATTAGACATTATGATCCTCTCACAATTCTTAGATCTACCCAATTATATTCTTTCTATATTTTTGGAGGCACAATAAAATGTAAGATTATGAACAAAGGCTCTAGTATTAAGGAAGAATTCAAATATTTAAGGGCTATACTATTATGAGCATTTTCTAATATATTAAACTTCAGGATAAATTTAGTTTTGCTGGACTAGAACTAGTGACTTAAAACAAGAGTCTATTTTTTTACATATGTCACATGTCCACTGAGGCTTATCTGGACAAGGTGGATGCAAAGTAAAACTCTGCTCATCAATCACTCATAGGAAAAGCTGAGAGACCACCACAGTCAAATATTTTCATAACTTTTTAAGAAGGCAAACAGAGTTTTGCAAGGTTTTGACCTATTAAAATCTTACAATTACATTCTTGACTTTCAATCAAAACCAACTGGCTACTCATTAGTCACATAGCTAATGATGGAAAAAGGAATACTCCTATCCTGTGGTTAGATGAAAAGGGGTTGGAAATAGCTGATAAAAGTTCTTTTCATTACTACATTTATATTTCCTAGTCCTTTAAAGCAAAGATAATCATAAGACCCATGCCATAAATCTGCTTTATGGAATTAAATATTGAAGTAGAAATCATATCACAGGGTATGATATATAGTTTAAACTATTATGCATAGAATTATTTTATTATTATAAGTATTTTATCTTCAATGAGCTGATAAAAAGGAATGGCCTGCTGTTAATAATTTATTCTTTCATACTGTGAGAAAAATGAAATATTCTATTTTTACTGGTTTTCTGATGACACATATATTTTCTCACTTTCCCATATCTCTTGTGCCATATTTACAACAATAATACAAATTTTAAAAATAAAATTCTAAGTTAAATTATTGGAAAACAATGGTATTGTATATTTTATAATATTTTATCTCTAATTCTTGCCATGTAAATTAAACGTTATTAACCTCAGTTTACAAATGAGAAAACTCATGTTCACGAATAGAAAAAATATAACCTAAAGTCTCACAGGTAGTAAATAGCACAGTTAGAATTTGAAGATTTCAGTCTGACACCCAAACTAAACATCAAAATATAGAACATTTCCTATTTTAACTAATTGCTATGGAGTTTATAGTTAACTTTTGTATACTTGTTCCATCTTAACTGTTTTAAGTGTCATTTGTATGATCCATATTTAGAAGATGAACATATTAAGTTTAGTTACTGGTTAAGAATCAAACTAATAACTTTTGAGATAGTGAGTTTTGTTTTGCTTTTTATTAATCAAGTTGCTCTACCTCAGAGAATTTTGGCTACATTTTTATCTTATGAGTATTTTGTGAGGTGTTTGTAATATTGATTATGAAAATTATGTGCAAGAAAAGGCTCATTATTACATAAGTTTTAGAATGATGTAATGTAGATTTACTTTGCAGGGCTTCTCAGAGCTTTTAATATCTTAGTGTGCATTAAGAAGAGAGCATATAATTCAACAGGATGTATTTCAGTGATCCCAAAATGTATGTACTTTCTTGTCAGGAAGTTCATAGAAGCAGCGACAATAGAGCATTTGATAGATCTATTATCTACAACCAATTAAAGTCAAGTCTAATTCCTAAGGTACTTCACACTGGAGAGTAGAGTCGACAATGTTTCTTATTTTCCTGCCTGCCTGCTTGATTTTGTGACAAGAGAAAACAGTATTATCATTCTGATTAAAGAGAAAAGAATCTAAAACTACATATTTCTTCTATAATTTTATTACTATTTAATTGGAGGAAAAAATAAATGTTTCATGGAATAACTAAAAATTTTAATTAAAGAAACACTAAAGATTTAGACATGATAAAAATAACAATTAAGATTATTTTATAGATTACAATAGTTTTTTTTTTCTATTAAAAAAAAAAGAAACCTACATTTCAACATGGGACCCTACTCCTTAGAGAACTAAGTGCTTATGGAGTGTGAATGTGATTCTAATTAATTCAATACTAAAGGTCTGAATTATGTAATCTGTTTCTCCTGAAATCTCAGATGATATGCTTGTTGACAAAAAAAAAAAGCTGCTTCTGAGACACTCCTAAGAAAGGTCTCACGGAATAAGCTCACCCAAGTATTAATGTACATTAATTATACACAATTTTAATATAAAGAAATTAACTTTATCTTCTTTCTGTCTTAAAGTTGGAATTGGGACAAAACTTAGAAGATGAAGAGTGGGTAATCAGATAGAAATATTACATCTTGTCAAACAAGTATTGGAGGGAAAAAGGAAAAGAAAGGTAGAGTTGTGATGACAAATGGGGAGAGAAGTTAAGTACCTTTTATAATAAAATCTGCATTTAAGAATAACAAGAATTGGAATTAAAAATCACACAATTTAGAGTTCAACATATACTGAAGAAATGAGAAAACAATACTGAACATACAGTTCAAGAGCTAAATGTCCTCAGGTGGAGAAATTGCAAGAGAATGTAGGGTCTACATACAACCCCCCAGGGGTTGGTTCCAGTACCTCCTGTGCATGCTGAAATTCATGTATATCAAAGTTTGGAGAAGTGCTAAATAGAAAATGGCTTATTATTTGCATATAGCCCATGTATATCCTCCACATACTTTAAATCGTCATTAGATTACTTGTAGTACCTAACACATGTAAAAAGTAAATGCTATGCAAATAATTGTTATACTACATTGCTTAGGGAAATTAAAATAAGAAAAATGTCCATAAACATTCACTGCAGACCCAATTTTTTTTTTCACAAATATTTTCAATCTGCATTTGGTTGGATTAACAGGTGCAGAACTCCCATACACACCGGACTCAATGTGCAAACTAGCCACAAAAGGCCTGGCTCTCTTCACAGCTGCATCTTATTTTTTTTTAATTATTTATTTTTATTGTTAAATCATAGCTGTGTACATTAGTTCAATCAAGGGGTACAATGTGCTGGTTTCATATACAATCTGAAATATTCTCATCAAACTGTTCAATGTAGCCTTCATGGCATTTTAGGCATTTATATTCTGCATTTAGTAAGTTTCACCTGTACCCATTCTAAGATGCACCTTAGGTGTGGCCCCACCCATTACCCTCACTCCACCATAACCAACCCCCTCCCGTCCCCTTCCTTGGCCCTTTCCCCATATTCTTGTGCTATAGATGGGTTATAGCCTTCATGGGAAAGCTATAATTTAGCTTCATAGTAGAGATGAGTACATTGGATACTTTTTCTTCCATTCCTCAGATACTTTGCCAAGAAAAATATGCTCCAGCCACATCCATGTAAACATGAAAGAGGTAAAGTCTCCATCTTTCTTTAAGGCTTAATAATATTCCATGGTATACATGTACCACAATTTGGTAGTGAATTCGTTGCACGATGGGCACTTGGGCTTCTTTCATGACTTAGCAATTGTGAATTGGGCTGCAATAAACATTCTGGTACAGATGTCTTTGTTATATTGTGATTTGTGGTATTCTGGGTATATACCTAGTGAAGAAATTATAGGATCAAATGGCAGGTCAATTTTTAGACCCTAAGTATTCTCCAAACTTCCTTCCAAAAGGAACGTATTAGTGTACATTCCCACCAGCAGTGTAGAAGTGTGCCCTTTTCTCCACATCCACGCCAACATCTCTGGTTTTGGGAATTTGTTATGTGGGCTACTCTTACTGTGCTTAGGTAATATCTCAAAGTAGTTTTGATTTGCATTTCTCTGATGATCAAGGATGATGAGCTTTTTTTTCATGTGTTTGTAGATTGTGCATCTATCTTCTTTGGAGAAGTTTCTCTTTAAGTCCCTTGCCCACCCTGAGATGGGATCACTTGTTCTTTTCTTGCTAATATGTTTGAGTTCTCTGTGGATTCTGGTTATTAGATCTTTATCTGAGGTATAATCTGCAAATATTTTCTCCCATTCTGAGGGCTGTCTGCTTTCTTTACTTACTATGTTCTTGGCTGTGCAGAAGCTTTTTAGTTTGATTAGGTCCCAGTAGTGTAATTTTGATACTGCTTCAATTGTCTGGGGAGTCCTCCTCATAAAATATTCACCCAGGCTGATTCCTTCAAGAGTTTTCCCTGCACTTTCTTCAAGTATTTTTATAGTTTCATGTCTTAAGTTTAAAT